>VXBC01005990.1:1543272-1590772 GCA_013399945.1 Ploceus nigricollis | reverse complement strand
GTACAGTACAAAAAAGCACACTGTAGACAACCAACATAAGATCAACACTTTGCTTACATGAAGGATTGTCCCAAGGGATTGCAAAGAACAACACCCTTGTAATTTCAACTCTAGCATCAGGCTCTTATTTCTGCATTACAGCATTTACTGCTGAGTGTTTGCTTAGGCTGCAGAATAACTGTTTGTTCCTTTAAAAAGTAGGGGCTAGTTGCATTAAAAATGCTCTGAGATAGACAAAAGCACTGCTAAGATTTTCTTTTAGTGTTCAGTTAAATATTGCCTCTGTCCTAACTACGTTTGTTTTTCAAAATCTGCAAGCAATGTCGTTAGTAGAACTCCTTCATTAAAATAAAAAGACTATCCTTGACTGTCAAGTAGCTACTTCTCATGCAACAGTGACCCCGGTTTGACAGAAGACCACAACGCACACAGGTCAAACATGTAAGCAAGGCTTTTTTAAGCCAAATTTCACTGTTGTCTTAAAGGTAAAATTTAGTTTGTTATGCAACTAGCCGTCTGTATATTACACCTTCTCCATTTTGACTTTACTTAGGATTTAATTTCTAAAGCATTATGCATTCTCATATATGTCTATTTTTGTATGCATTTGTCATGGGTTTCACATTTGGTGACTGGTTAGCAGTGTGCTGGCCATCTTTGGTTTGTAGAGGAAATCTTAACCATGAACAATCAAGGGGGCTTAAAAGAACTTTTTAAATGCTAGCTTTTTACTCAAACTTGTATCTATACTACAACACGCCACATTAAGTAGAAGCACACATCACAAAATTGCACAGGGATTACAATATTACATCCAGTCTGCATAAAATTGAATTCCACTACTGACCAGGTCACAAAATGGCTGCACTTTCTAGTCTAAAACTAATTTGCATATTGTACACATGTAGGACATTTTTTTACTTCAGTCACAATAATGCATGCAAGTTTGTTTTTTGTAAGAAATTTTGTAAATTTGCTCATGCTACCTAGTTTCAAGAGAGCCTTTTTTTTGAACATTTGCAATAACTCACCTCTTGTTAATTAATAGTTCTAGTGCATGCATATGGTGTATAAAGGTAAGTAAACATGCAATTTTTTCACATTCTAAAACTATGGCAGTTTAGGCCATATTGTGCTGCCTGCATTTAATCTGTAATGCAGTGTGTCTTAAACGTTTCAATCCCGTATTAATAGGTGGCATTACACATAACACCTATATAGCAGCAAAGCTAATACAGCTTGTGATTAAAAATGTTTAAAAATAGCTAATAAATCAGATTATCTTGAGGTATTATTTCTTGCAAGTCAAAATGGAGAGCAAAAAATCAACCCTAATTTTTAGTTTATGTATACACTGAAAATAGCAACAACAATAAAAATAAGCTTTTGTAGCAGACATATTCCATCTTCACTATTTTGCTACCTTTGGTAAATTACTGGGGCAGATCTTGAAGTTAAAAACCCATGTTTAGAAATAAGTGCACGCTTCACCCACTAAATATAGCAGCAGACTGTGTGCCCCTACGCAAAAACATTCTCATATCTAGTTTTAACTTTACATATAAAAATAACTTGGAGAAAATACAAAAAAACATTTTATTTTAACATGAAAATATCACAAAAATTAGTAAGCCTGAGATGTAGGGTTTTGGTGAAAAACAAGAGGCTTGTAGTGTTTTGGCTGCTGATAAAGATGCATGTATTGATAGCTGGGGTGAAAAGCAGAAGAATGCACTTATTTCTTCTGCATGTCAGTATCTTCAAACGCAGTAAGCCACATGCACCCTTCTCTCCTTATGTAGATGCTGGTTCACCATGTTTAATTCCAGCGGAAGTGGATCTGACGCGGGCGGTCAGCCCCCTCCTTTACCAATGGCTTATGGAATTCACGTCCTGCACGAGAGTGGATATTTGCCCAACAAAACTCACAGTAATACTGCAGGCAAGTGACATTGGCACAAAAGAAAGGAGCAAACTTCCCACCGCATCGCGCACCCTGGCACTCGTCACACATCTGGTCATCCAACACGTATGGCTTTACCTCCACCTGTTGGAGCGAAACAAGAAACAATTCCCATTACTATCTGTTTCTCCTTGAAGTTGTTTGAAGGCATTCATTTTTCTCTGGTTTAAAAAAAGGACCCCAAAAAAACCCCTGAAGTCTGCAGTCAGTCGTATTAACGCCTTTATGTAACTGTTCGGTTATTACTCGTTATAATTTATCACCTACAGACCCATCCACACTGCAGAACACCTCAAGGCAGATCTCTAGAAGTACACTGTGCATATAATAAACAGCTACACCGGAAACTTCCCCTAATTTACCCTGGGAGAGTGTTCTTTGCAAATGATATTATGGATGTAAGTGTAGAAAAAACCACAGTCACTCAAAGATCTCCTAACTGGACATCAACATGACAATTAATTCTACATGGTTTAGCAAAAAAATAACTGAGCATATGAGACTACCCTTTAACATAGATTTTTTTTTTTTTAAAGTACAAGTGTCTCTGCATGTACTACATTTGCAAATTAAAAGTACTTTCTGCAAGCTGTAATGCAGATCTTTTAGCAGAGCTCTTCACTGTAAATTCACTCCCTATTTTTAAAACATGGTCAAATTTGGCGCTACCAATTTTGGTAATCTATTCCTTTCTCTTTCTGTGGCTTTCAACTGTACAGGAATTTATATTCAATACAATTCTGAAAATATTTTTGTAAAGATCATTTTGCAAGTCTACAGACAGCTACAAACACCTGTCTTACACAGCTTCTCTCTCCCAAACTCATTTGACTGCCAGAGTGGAAAAGTGGCAGGAGTCCAGTGGTAAATATGCATTATGTCTTTGCATAACTGTACTGCTACAGACTGCAATCAGACAGGAAGAAGTACTTCATAATAAAACACAAAATGAGTTGATGCAGTCATTAAGGAATGTATTGTTGTATTCCACATTTTCCTCACTGCTGCATTAGACTTTTATCCTTAGATATTAATACCTCAGAAGATTGCTACATACAGACATTGATTGTATGCTCTATACTCAGACAGAATATGCCTCAAATACTAAGAACTTTCAAATGATACTTTTTTCAGTGTATTTCCAGAGGAAAAAATTTACACATCCAGCTCCCTGCCCTGAAGTTTTACAGCTGAATAGGCTTCATGTTCTTAGGTTCAGAAGTAGAGGCCATCCAAGAAATGTCAGAGTAAGTGTCTTCCAGTAATCTATATTCAGTACAAGCTCTATTTCTTATTTCACTACAATGACCTGCCTTATCACCAATTACACTCAAACTTTGCAATAAACGGGTACCTTACGCAGTAACTATGTTCGTGGCTCAGAATTACTGAAAGCATGAAGCAGCATTTATTTCAAGCTTCAGTGCACTAATGCACCAAGATCAGTATGAAGATGATTTCAAAAATATTAGAGAAGCATTTTGGGGAATGGAAATATTACATGATGTGGATGCAGACTGCTGGCATATGAAAGTTAACAGTATTTTAATGAAGTGTTTGGAGCTGAAGCTCCAAAGAAATGTCTGGAGCTGAGCTTTCATACATGATAAAACAGGATGAGGAGTACTTTGCTGAAGAAAAACATCTGTTGGACAAACTAAATATACCTACACATCAAAAGAAGTGGACAGAAGCTACAGAGAACTTAGTTAAGGAAGAACTTAAGATCACAGACAATTTTTGTCAAGTGACTGTGGCACTAAGATTTCCAATTAAGGTCAGAAAAGGTATGTGCAAAAAAATGCTATAAATACTTTGAACTGAAGTTCAGAGGAATAAACAGGTGAACTGCAAAATTTAGCAATTGAAAAAGACTTCTACAAAGACAAAACCAGTTATGAAAAGAATGTCAAAGGACAGCAGACCTACAGAAACTGGATATAACTGGTATGGAAAGGCAAGGCTGAGGTAAAGGGCAGAACAGGCTCTGCCTCAAGGACATCAGTGAGATACAGACTGCATTACCTTCCTGGCCAACATACACAAACACCTCAGGTGATGGCAGTACCCAAAGTAGGACTATCTTCCTCACTTATAAAACTAGTGGTTTATAGATTTATACTCAGCGCTTGCTCATGTATAAATCAGCAGTAGTACTGATTTCAGAGTATTTTCAGAGCCTGAAAAGGCATTAGTGTAAAAGCTTCACGGAGGTAAAAAAATAATTCTGAAAATAGCCTTTTTCATACTTTCAGCTAAGATTCAAGATGTTCCCTAAAATGATGCTCTTCTCTATGACTCGTCACTAATGCAAATAACTGGGTGGTAATAAATATATGTAATTATATAAATAAGGATTGACCTTATGGTTTAATTAAAGAAGATGATTTAAAAAAACATAGATTAACCCTCCTCTCAGGTAAACAAAGACGTTCATAAACCCTCCCCATCATGGGACTTAAAGACAAGTTTATTAAAATAGTTAAGATATGGGACTGCTGTATTTTGCCAGTGAAACACATCAGGAGTAGCACACATTTTTTAAAACAAGAACAAAATGAGGATGGTAATAAAAATGTGGAAATTGCAAATTTAAGAGAACACTTGAGTCAAGAGATTAATTTTTCAAGTGTTAAAAAAGTAACACTAAAGAAAGAACAAATTATTTCAAAAAAGAAACTCTAAGAATTCAGATATTTAAAGAGAAAACCTAGTTCTTCCTGCCTTTCCCCCTCAGTGTCTCCAACCCATAAACAGCTGTCTCCAGATTCTAACTATGCTTGTTGTTTGGATTGTTCTGGTTCTTGTTTGCGTTTTGGTGTTTTTTTTGGTAATTTGTGATTGAAGAAATCATTGAGTACTGTTTTTATAAATTAAATTTCAATGGATATAAGTAAAATACTGTTCTTCAGCATTTGCAGTAGATTTTGTGTCGGTTTTTCTTTTCCCCCACGCTCCAAGAGGCCTGCAGTGTTCCATTACCCATTAACAACATACATCCTTTTCTCTGCAAACAGCAAGCACTGTCATTTCAGATGCCTGCTCGGCATCCAAAGAGCCCTTAAGATCTCTGGTGACCTATCATAAAAAACCAAAAAACAGTAAAGCAACATGTGTGCAACTGCAGCCTTCAAAGTCAGGACCATGCCTTCTCTTACAAGATGGCACAGCTCTCTACTGCAAAGGACACACTTTCCATGGGAAGAGGAAGACCAAGACAAAAGTTCCCCATGGTTTTACAAGGTACAAGTCCATGTCTCCCACTTTTAAGGGAAACATAATTTGGATTGAAAGCAACTCCATATCTCAATTTTCAAGTCAGGTGACTTCACAGACAAATGCCCGTTAGACAGTTCCTCAAAGAAACTTAGTAATACTCAATTCTGAAGCTAAATGACTCATTTAGCATTTCTTTAGAGGAAATTCTGGATTTTCATCCTTACTCCCATTTTGTCCAAATACTCAAATGCAAGATGATTAACAGTTTTATATCCCCTCACCCAATCCCTGACCCAGTGTCAAGGCCATTTTTTTCTGTTATGTAGGTATCCAAAAAGCAATTATAAGTCAATGACAGCTGCAAGTCACAAGGATAGCAATCCCATGACCAAAATGTAGCCATCACATCTAATTTGAAGCCTAGATGACTACCCACAACCACACCCACTCATCCTCTGGGAAGGACCATGTCTGGGGATTTCAGCTCATAAGGCAAGCGGTATTTGAGATACATATGTAAAGCTGAATTACGCTGTCTATTTGAAAGGAAAGAAGCACATGCTGCCTCCCTAAAGCAAGCAGACTTCTGTTAACTGTACTACTTTCTTTGTCCTATGTCTTTGATCTGTAGAGGAGACTGGACCTTGAACTACTTTACTTACTTGACCCTTCTTCCCATAAGACTATAGTGGTTTTTTTTTTAAGAACACCTATTAATGCCAGACTATCTCTGCAGCTCTTGACATCAAAACTAGTGACATAAAACTGACATAATTTAGATGTCAGTTTTCTTTGCTACTCTTATACTTCTAATTAGGAGTTATGAAGTTCACTAGTCTTCTTAATATAAGTTAGTTTTACTTTTCCTAGGAATAAGCATCTGTAACAAATAGAAATATGCATTTGTAAGTACTAAGAAGACTTTCAAACAGAAAAAATAAGACTTTTTGTATTTTAGGTGTTGAGCCTGACCAACTTTCTGAGCACTGACAATTATGGCTGAAATTAAGGGCAGTTGTAAGTATCAAGCTAATCTGACGCCAATGAATACTAGAGTTTCTTATGAATGACAGAGGAATTATCACAGTATTTGGTTTCATTAGAACATGGGAGAGAAAGAGATTTTCAAGCCCTTTGCCTGTATACAACAAAACAAGGAACTCCAGAATGGGAAGAACATATGGTCCAACATATGTCAAAGGAACAAACTGCTGCTCTGTGGAAACATGTTGTTCGTTTGGGGGCATTCAGGCATACTCCTGAAAGTAGTGGAGTTACATGGATGCTAAAAAAATATAGAAGCTGGCTTGAAAGCAAATCACACAAAATGCTACCACACTCTGAGAAGTTTCTTTACAGAGCAAAACTCTTTTTTTAAATTTCTGTGTAACTTACTCGTTTATCAATATCGCCATGCTGAAGTTGAACAAACCGAGCACTGATGGCAGCAATGTAACTCTGCTGATTGGAAAAAGCAACACGTCCAGCACCTTTTGGGTATTTCAGCTCAGGGTCAGTGTCAATTCCTGCGTAACAAACTCCCCCGTAGAGACGGTCCATGATCATAGCCAATTCCACTATTAAGAAACAAAACAGCATTTATTCCAACTATTTTTACACTACAAACTTAGTATGCTCATGTCTAAAAATACTAGAAAAGTTAATTTTAATTATTAATTTTTCAAGAGCCAATGAAGCAGTAATAACAAGATTAAAAAATATTAAAGAAATAATATTAAATAAGCTATTAATTACTTAGCAGACAGATCTTTCACACTGTGGGTACATACATCCAAGGAACAATGGAATTGTACACTCTTGATAACATGGAACTAGAATTCCAAGGCAGTTTTCTTCAGAGGATTACAGCAAAAGAGTTTTTGGGCAGGCATTGGAATGTAAGCTGTATAAAATAGATCCTCATGCCACAAATTCCTTGGTACATGTTCTCTGGCTGTCCTAATGCTCTATGTCCTACTTGAATTTAAAGATGTAGTTAGCATCTTTTCATCAGCCACACAGAACTTGATTATCTATACAGTGCTATACTTACCATAGATACCGAAGTTCAGAGAAACAAAAATTTCAAATTTTACAGATCAAGCACCTTGGCAATCCTCTGACTGCCAGATTATACTGAATTCAGCTGCAATTCACTGGGGTGGAAAACACTGGTTTTTCAGAATTAGTATCCTCTGTATTAGTATATAGAGGTGTCAGCAGTCCTTGATGTTCAATAGCTGTTTGAAGAGTCTCCTTAATTTTTACTGCTTTTGTGAAGTCATTATTCTTATTTCACAGTGCCATAAAAGTTTCATTTTCACATGTACAGGGCATTTGCGAGCTGAGCATAAGAATGCATCCATTAAATTTATCACAGACATTCAGCCAGAGCAGAGCACTGGACTGAATTTAAAGAAAAATTAATCTGTTCTTGGAACATACTGTGTTTACACTCATTTACAAAGCTTGTATTACAGACAAAAGTAGAGTCTTAAAAGTAAAACACCAAAAAAAGCTTGAGCATTGCAGGTCCAAGATAGAAAAATTTAAGATCCTTTGTATCTCAATTTGCACTATTACTTCTTGGTTTTCTTACATCTTTCATCTAAAAGTTTATTTTTCTCTAAGAATAAAATTCATTACTAGCTATGAAAGACTAATGAAATCCAGAAGCCATTCTAACAACAAAGGGGATTTGAACCATTGTATGGTATGCTTCTACTTCCAACATTCACTGCAACTTACTTACTAGAAGGCCACCTAAAACATTGTAAAAGGCTACTGCAGACAATCTGAAAAAGCAGACTATCCAGGCTGTACATCAACCATTCCACAGCTACAGAAACATTTATTTTTTCCTTCACACCTCTGGCAAGAGTCTAGAAAGAGTCCTGCAATCTCATATAATGTTGTGCTATAAAAGATTGTGCTAGCTCTCTGAATTTCTTTCTTTTTCCTCTACGCCTACTTGTTCAAGTACTCTGTCACTGGTGTTTGTGGGTGTACCCTGACAGCAGCAGAACAGTAGCTATTGCACAATGACAAGCAAGTACAAATACCACTCCACAGCCATGGAGCAGGGCAGAGATGTTTCCACAGCATGATTTTAAAACCAAACTCTTTGTTTTATGCCTCTTGTGACACAGCTTATACTACAGCTATAGAGAGGTAACGCTTTCCAGCAGATCTCAGTGATGAATTGTGATTTATGGCCAAACCTAGACAGTAGAAAAATTTAAGAATACATGAATAATGTACTGCGGTTAAAACTACCAAGACTGTTCAATTTATATATCTATCCATATATAGCTACAAAATATTATGCCTAGTACAAATTATTTATAATAATTTCTTACTTTAAAAAATTGCCACAGATTATACTCACCAGCTCTTAATGGTCTAGGGACTCCTCCAACAAAAATTGTTTTCCGAGGATCAAGTGGCTGCGAACCATCCATCACAAAGTCACTATCGCTTAGATTCCAGGGACGGATCTGAACCTATTAAATTGGGACAGAAAACAGTATCCTACTTTAAGTTTCACAACAATGTGGAAATATGTTCATCAACCTATATAAACTGTCAGTCACAACCTCATTACTGCAACATGTCTAGATGCTTTGTTTTAATCCTATTAATTCAAAATACTAAAATTTTAAAACAATCCAAGTGTTCCAGATGTTGAGCTCTGCCAACAGTAGTTTACTTTTGATTTTTTCCATCTTCATAATTTCCAATGCTGCTTTAGACAGATGGCAGCCATAGCCTGCAGGCCATTGACTGTGTACTTACTGGCTTGTCCTTGATAGTGGGGCTGGAAACACACAGATAGAGCTTTCCATCTTCTTCAATGCAGGCATCAATCAGGGCCTGTACAGAACTCTCTTCTTGGAACAGGAGGAATGCGTAACCTGGAAAAAAACCCAAACCAGTTGATTGATTTTCTCTTATCTTTATTTACAGAATCATCTTTGCCATTCATTTTTCCATGTAAAAGAAAAAGAAAGTCAAACCAATTCTTTCATATTAGTCATCTTCTTTAACTATGTACTACATTGCCATAATTAACAGAACTTCCATTTGTAAAGTAATTGTCAGATGAGACCAATAACCAAATAAAAGCAAACATGTCTGCTCTATCATGCACTGTAAGTCTAGGCTAAACATCATTCACTGGCTGCAATGGACATTATACAATGAAAATCCGACTTGGCACAAAGGACTAATCTCTATTCTGGAGATTAGATCGAGGTATTTTATTACGTAAGTGACCCAGCAAACCTTTCAAACACTACCAAAAAAAAGAATTAAAATGCTTATTTAATGCTACATAAAACCAAACAGATAAGCTGCACATTACTTTCACAGTTACAGTATGAGATACACTAAATTTGTTACTTTACAAATTATCCAATAGCATAATTAGGGTTGTATACTAAAACAAACTTTAAAGGGACCATAACTCACATTTCTTTCTGACGTTACTACCAAGTTTATAATTTTCACACGAAGTTACGTTTTATGACTTTGATGGGGAAGTAAATGCTAAAGCAGCTGCTCTACAGTGGGCTTGGGAAAAGAGAACATGGATGCTTTACCAAGCCTTTTGGAAATCTTGCTGTATTTCTGAGAGAGCTAATTAACCACCAGCCACTTCTTACTGCAAACAGACACTGTAGGTCATCAAGGTAAAGGTGGTAGGGTGTATCTTGAAGACCATTGAAGAACCAGTGCAATAACAATGTAAGATTTAAGAAACAAATGCACAACTGATTTTAGACATGTGGGAACAAAAACAGGATTTTAAGAAAAAGCTGTAAGGTCTATACTGGTTCTTCCAATAAGTTGTATCTTATTTCTTACCCCTGATACCACAGTCCCATCACAGCTACAAAAAAGGGACACATGCCAGGATTTTATGTATTCTATATTTTTATTTTCATCTTACTTAGTTTCATAACAAATATGTCGTAGGGAATCTTTGGACTTGGGCTGAAGCATTTTCTTGTAAAGTCTATTCTTCACTGCTAAACTGTAATTTTTTAATGATGACCTGTTTAACTTAAGTTTAATCAGCAATAATTTAGATTCAAAATCTGTTTTAATGGGGATATATTGCAGTATTTATAACAGAATTTAAAATCCACGTACTACCCATGCAAACCTCAGTGAATGAGGGCATGTGCCAACTGGCATGGGTAAGATAAGCTCCATGTAACTGTCCTTACTTGGTCAGAAGCACACACACATTCCAGTTTGAATGGAGAGCCCAATACAAGAACAATGGGAGTGCAAAAACTTGATTAATCAAAGGGAGGGTTAATTGCACATGATACTGTCTAAGGAATCAGACATACAAAGATTCTCCAGATACTGATTTTTCATCAGTTCTTCTCCTAATGTAGTTCAAAGTTACTGCCATATAGCTCCAGATATACAAGGTTGCTAAGTGCCTCCATATAATCTACCACCTCTACGTCTGCAGCTATTAATACGCTTAACTGCAGCAACTTGCAAAAAGATAGAAAATTCAAGTACAAGAACTTAAGGAGTGATAAAGATTATTACAGATTTCACAGAATATTCTCAGTTGGATGGGACACAAAGATCTCTGAGTCCATCTCTTAAGTGAATGGCCCATACAGGGACTGAATCCACAGCCTGGATTGTAATTAGCACCATGCTCTAAACAACTGAGCTAATCTCAGGGTCACTTCATACTACCACTCCTGACATGGAAAGGAAAGCAACAGAAAAAACATATGTTAATATTGCCTTCTCAACCTCATCTGAAAAACAAGTACTCACGTCTTGGTTTATCCCACTTAATTAAAAGCCTCAGAAAGCTTTGAGCTTTCTCATGAGCTTAGCTGTACTACTCCCCTCTGAAGACAAGTTAGGGTATAGACTGTACCATCAAACTGGTCTGTCTGTAGTTTTTCTCCACAGCTCTAGACCTTCAATGATTTACAATGCTCACGAAAGAGATGGATTGGTGAGCACTGGGACAGAAAGCACATCAGGTAAGTTTGAAAAGCCAAGGTGACTGAAGAGTCCTACCAAATTAAAACTTTTCATAGTATTCATTAAAACTTTTATTTTGGTATTCATTATTTAAAGAACAAATCAAAAGCAAAGCATTCTGGACTAGATTCATGCTAACATGATTTTCTTATCAAGGAAAAAAATTCTTTATTTCACAGTAATATGAAAGTTTACCAGAGGGAGAAAACATGCTTCTTGTTATGCATATTCTGTGTAGAAATCAGAGAGCAGCTTTAAGTTTTATCAACCTCCAGCTAATTTCTGTCACTAATGGCTTAGAGGAGGAGTCAAGAAAATCAGTGCAAGCCAGCATGGCACTGCCCATGTACTGCCATGCCAGTGACTGCAGTGGTATTTTGTGTTGGGGCCGGTTCCTCCACTGTCCTGACAGACTCTCCATAGTCTAAGGGCACTAAATGGCCTCAGTATAGTGCAATTCTTGCCTAGAGACTGCTGCACCTTAATTTAAATCAGAAAGAATCAGTCCAAGCTGCAGGTTAATACAGACAATGGATCTACATAGCCCATCTTTCATGATGGAGAATAAACTCCAAAACATGTGTGAGGTGAAAAAATGTGGTGCTACACTACATTTGTGAGACCCATGTATCTAGTCTTTTAGATATTCTCAGTCTGGATAAATGAATCCAGCTCAATGTGCTTATGTTACAGTGACCTGAATTGCCCTCTATACTTCACTGGCTGTACTGGCAAGATTCACATTGATTAAAGGAAGCTTAGACACTAATCACACATGAAGATACCTACAGTTACTTGCCTGAATCCCGAGTTTGATCCTATTCAGTGTGATCAAAGTAGCAGATAGCAAGTTCAACAGAACTTGTATGGACCTGGGGTTTTGCTTCTGAAACTAGAAGCAGAACATTTCCAACTTGAGTTTTTCAGCTAGTCAGCTCTGAGTTAGCAACTGGGAACCTTGAAGAAAGA
The DNA here is from genome assembly GCA_013399945.1 of Ploceus nigricollis. Taxonomy (NCBI): domain Eukaryota; kingdom Metazoa; phylum Chordata; class Aves; order Passeriformes; family Ploceidae; genus Ploceus; species Ploceus nigricollis. The sequence continues at coordinate 1,578,594 of VXBC01005990.1, read as the reverse complement.
AGTTACTGCACAACTGTTGTCATACAAGGCAGCAGAAACAACCAGTTAAAATAAGGCTGGGGACACTGTCCTGTTTAAATCAGATTATCCTCTGAGACAGACTATAAATAGTACAGAGGTCACAAACAACTGGACGTATTTTGGAAGGCATTTTTTGAATTTCCCTATCTTTATGGCACCATTTCTTTCTGAGCTTCATTATCAGAAGGAGGAGTCCTCAACCCAGCAAGTTACTTTGGACATGTGTATTGTCTCACAAATAAGTGTATTTGCCAACTACGTAATAACATGAGTTATGATAAACAGTGGCAAGTCAGAAAGGAAGGAATTCTGCATCACAGTTGGCAGATCACTGTTACAGACTTTGTACTTTGAGCTCAACTGAGGGTTTTTTTTCAGAACAGAGCTTCCTTGTATGATCAGTGTAAAGTTGTAAAAATTCCTGTTATGTTTTGATCTAATTTTGTGGTGAACCAACACAAAATGTAATTAGTTAAGAACAAGCAGTTGGTGTTTCTCAGGAGGTAGCCAGCCTTGATGGATCAAGACACTTTCTGAATTTCTTTCAGCAAGGAAACACTTATTATGAACTTGGCCTTCCCTCAGGACCTTCTGTAAGCAGAGAGCTTGGAAGGAAGCGTAGCCTGGAAAACTGAACAGTAACAAAAAAAACCAAAAACAAAACAGGCTTCATCTCTTCACCACAGAGAAGACTTACATGAATTAGTCCAGAATGGCCTAATTCTGAGATGTCTTTGGAAAGCAATACTATAGCAAATCTCTAATGAAACTGAACAAAGAAAAATATAGACACTAAATTAATTTCATACAGTGACTATTTAGAAAATGGAGATTGAAAATAATAAAAAACATTAATTCCCTGAACTAATATAGTATGTATTTCTCAACTGGTAATTACTGATTGACCTCAAAGCTTTATTTTGCCTATCCTTAGCCATTTCAGATATCTTAATATATGTATACATGGTTCTTGTCTGTTCACACAAGTAATACCAATGAAACACAATTTTTAATGAAATTCTTTTATGGAATAATTATTGGTCATATGTATTGCATTGAACAAGAGATACGTACACAGTAACACTCAGAAGTTGTATGTTTCCAGAGTATTTACAAAGAGAAATCGACACTGTATTTTAAATGTGTTAGGCTACATACAAAAAATACTGAATAATGCAGCAAACTAAAAATTAGGCTAAAGTGTTAAGACAGAACATTAAATGCTTTTATTTTTCAAGTAAGGATCAGTTAATCATGGGAAATCACTTAGCACTTAGGTTGCAAATGTTTCCTGAATTAATTAGATCAACACACTGAAGTTCTTCTATTTGTATTCTCTGCCTTTAAGAAGCTCTACTTACAACACCAATTGGGTTTTTTTTTCTTACTGCAGTAATTATAAACAACCCAACTACATGAAAAACCTTTATCAAATAAGAAAGTCTGAAAATACATCCTTAAGATGTTCAAATGCTGAGATAGGACTATCTCCTTGGAAACGAATGCCAGAATCCATTCCTTTCAGGTAAGAATATATTACATCTTCTGTCTTCTATATATTCATCACAGACTCTGTGAGATGCATCTTCTTCAAAGAGATCCTTGGGAATTTCTCTTGGTAATTTATGAAGAGAGATGCAGTCTAAGATAATCAAATTTAACTTGACAGTAGCTTTGTGGGCTGGGGTGACAATCAAAAAAGCCAAAGACTCTTTGTTTGTCTTAGAATTTCCATGTAGCATTCATAAATGCTACTCAAATGCTTTCAATTCCATTTCCCACTCTTTAGAGGGCCCACTGGGGATAATAATCCTGTCTTTTCCCCAGCATGGATGCACAGATAAATAAAGAATCAGTTTACAAAAGAACTATACCTACATTTGTCACTTCCACAGAAGGAATGAACTGCTGCATTCTCTACAAAATCAGTAATTTCTGCATTGCTTTCATGTCTGGATCACACTTCTGCATTTATTTTATATGCAACAATACATGTACAGAGATATCCTACGTGACTTAACTACTTATTTACAGAATGGTTTTTCCAACATTTTGTAAGTAATAGTAAAAAAATCTAATCTAACAGCAACACTAGAAATAGGTTTTTGTTTAAAAAATCAATATTTAACCATTTAATAAAAAGATTAGAGCTTCAACAGGAAGTTCATATCCTAAAAGTGAAGGATGCATATGTGATTATCTTGACCAGATAAGCAAATGCATCTTTCTGTATCCTGCCTTTAACTTCCTAGGAAAATATTTATCTAAGATTTTGTCTTGAAAAGCTTGATCAAATTTCAGTTTTGGAAACTAGACAGAAATACAAATACAGAAGTGATGATCGATGACGTATACAACTACAGAGTGTTGACCTGATCAGGCTCAGTAACAAAACAACAGGTTTTAGACTCAGTATGTAAAGGAACCACACCAGGACCTACACTGAAACAACAGATTTAACTGTTCACAGAGACTCTACATTATACCCTTTGGAAAAAGATGAGACAGTTTCCCAGAGCAAGATCTGCACTCAGTAACAGGTCAAAACCTTCTAACTCTCTTACCTTTTGGTGGAAAATAGGATTTACTCTCTGCTTTGTGAGGCCAGTCTACTACCAAGGGCCCAAATCGTCTGAAGCTGGCAGTAATTTCATCTAAAAACACGTAAAATAGTTGCAATTAAAAGAAATGACATAACTCAATGAAAAAATACTACCAAGCAAAGACCTCTGCTTCTAGCAAAGGTTGACATTTCATGGGAAGAAAAACAGAATAAAATTTACAAATTTCATAAACAAAAGACTTAAACAGATGCATCTTCCAGAGTGTTAATATTTATACAACATGTTTCTGGTGATTTTAATCTTGCATTTGTTTTTTATTGCTTAAAACCAGCAGCATTTCAGAAGAATATGGGCAATTAAAGCCATTAGTGAAAACTTGTGTGGTACTTCCCTAAATTCAAATCAGAATCTGGTTTGAATGAAATCAAATAAATTTACTGTTTAGTGATGTACAGTTCAGAGATTTGTAAGTAGATATTTATATACCAAGTAATGCCACAATTCACATGCTAGCAGTTTCCTATATATAGGAAATATATACAGGGTATCTGCCCTACAGCAGACACTATGTATGCATCAGAGACAGAAATTTAAAATTGTCTATTTAGAGGTGCTTCCAACAACCATGAATAGCCTTGTTGCAAGATCTACTATGCCCCTTGCACAACTTTCTGAGTTCTTTCTACCCCAGCCACACCTACTTGTCAGTGACTGGAAAAGCCTTGGCCATAGTTAAAAATACTCTAAACTATATAAAAGCAGCAAATCAAACACAAGTATGATCAATATCTTTCAGTCATATCCTGCCATCATCATATAAACAGGGAGGAGAGAAATAAAATGTATTTCCATGTGTTCTTGTTTAGCATTAGTACTACAGGCAACTGCGCTGAAATGTATCAAAATAAATCCCTTAGTAGATTATAGGAGAGCATCTCAATGAAAATGGAAACAAAATCTGGTCTCTCCATGTCTGAAAGTTAATTAAATGCAGTCAGCTTATTTGGTTTGCATGCTATTCTAGGATTACCATGAACCTCCTAACAGGACTTCCATTTACATTAGAAAGTTAACATGCAATTTACATTTATCTGCACAGGAGAAACCTCATATTAAACAGCACAATTACTTCAAATCACCACTGGTGTACAAAGCAATTTCAACTGGCTAACAATTCGAGTTTCTGTAGTACAGTTTCTGTCCAACGCATCAAGAGTGCTCTGCCACTTGACCTTGCTCTGCCTAAGTTTCTCTATTTCTCACCAGGAATAACATTAACCTTTCCATACCACTGCTGAGATCTTCAGGTAATAGTAAAATAGAATATGAAATTAATTTACAAATGGAAATTTCCTGTGACTACAGAATAAAGCAGGCACAGATAGACGAGGGCTAAGATGTATTTGAAAGGAATATGCAAGATAAGCAGGAGCATGCACTCCAGGCAATTACATGCAACTCTAATCTGCAAGTGCAGAATCAGAAACAACTGCACTATCCCAAAACCAAAAAAGATATTAAGCTCAGCACACCCATCAACTTACATAAAGAACAAATAGTTACAGCCTTTGCACAACATTATTTTGCTGAGTGGCTTATTTTACTTACTGACTTAAGTCAGTTTTTTCATGACCTGTTTTTGTTTCTCCCACCAAACACAGTCTGATCGTTTTTCAGGCAGCTTACCTTCATCAATATCTGGTGGAAGACCTCCAACAAACACTTTTCGAGAAAAACGCTCAATTCGTTCTCCGTTCTGATGAGCTGAATAGCAGGTAGGGGAATTCAAGACTCCAACTTGATCACTGTGACCATCATCCAGCAAGCCATCATCTATTGGGAAGAGGGAAGAGCGGCCTTGAAAAGAAAAGATAATAATGTACATTAAAATAATTTTGTGGCAGTACGCGGTTTTGTAATTTTAGGGAATGGGGAATAGCAGTCTGGAGAGTCAAAATGAAAACACCAAGATATTAGAAAAGTTGACATTAGTTTAAAGAAAAATTAGGAGAATGAAAAAATGTGTTAAACTTCAAAATGGAATTTCAAGACTGCAAGCTGACATCACTCTAAGTGTAATACTTCATATTACATTATATGGTAGCTGCTCTGCTGCAGCCAGTAGATAAGTGGTAATTTTGTTTTAATTAAGGGTCTTATTTATGAAAAGAAAATATTACAGATTGCTTAAGTGATTTTTGTTAGTCTGCCTTTGGTTTAGCTTCAAGGTAAACTGGTAACTTCCTCCACCTGAATGACTACAGTGTGTCTAAACCCCTTAAATTTTAATTGAACTGGGAAACAGAAACATCATGATCACAACAAGTTTCAAACATGTATTTCTAAAGGCATTGGATGCTGCTAACATAAGAATATACTCAATTTCTAAGAAAGCAAAAGAGAATTTTAGTAAATGTTTAAAATGTAACACTTGAAAAATGAGTCACAACGCTGATTTATCCTTCTCACTCTCAATTTGCTACAGTTTTGAAGAGAAGCCTTGTAGTGGTTCCTAACATGTAGTAATCTCCAGTGAGTTTCCTGTTACCCTGAAAAGCAAGTGTAAAATCTGAGAAGTTCACAGGATGGCCTTGCAAATGCAATCTGACCCAAACAGACACTTAGAGCGCAGAAGGAAGTGAAAATATGGTAATTCTGTCCCACATATTTCTTCCCCATTTCATATTTACAAATTTTGTAGAACTCCAAACAAAAAAAATTTCAGAAGGCCAGGATATTTATCTTGGCATATTCAATCTTTTATTGCTTTAGTCAGCAACATTAAGATTAATGATAGTTTCAAATTCAGAAGTCAGTCTTTTAACTGCAAAAAGCCCCAAGAGAAAGATTTTGTGAAGCAAAACAAATCCTCCACATCACCATTTCTTCTGAAATATCATTTTCCCTGTTTGCCACTCATTTAAAAAATAATTATTAATTAATTCAACTACTTTCCCTAAAGAAGCAAGAAAGCCAAATCAAAAAACAACCTAGCACATTTTTGGGAAGATAGCTAGTTTTTAATTTTAAATAGACAATTTCTTCCAGATTCACCCACTGAAAACCCATAGTCAGGACCAGTAGGTCCCTGACAGCTGAGTCCGCAGTACCTTGGCTGTGAGCAATACTTCAAGTCTTTAATTCTCCAACTCAGGAGAACATTAGCAGTAAAGCCTGGGAGGAATACCAGCAGATCCAGTGCTGACCAGCTGGGGGTGAGAGCAGTATGAAAGCCCTTAATGTCCAGAAGACCACCTAAGAATCAGGTGGTTAAAAGACAAGGGTGGAAAACAGACAGCAAATATTATGACCATCAACTTATGTTACAGTAATGCCTATTGGCACTGATGTGGTATCTCAATAAAGAAACTGAATGAAAGCACAGGACGATATAAAACAACCAAATATCATAAAGTATCACGAGGAGCACAAAATTAAAAGCAGGAATGCAGCATTGTACCAAGTAACAAAGAATGTTAACTACATAATTTTTATGGTGGCATATCTGTGTCTTCAGCAGACATCCAATGGAGAGGAGTACAGCAAATGCAGAAAGCTATAGTAGGCTCCTCCTTTCCATTAGAATTAGTCATAGGTGTGTTTGAGAATGACTAGTGGGGAGCAAGAGATGCTTGGTCTCGTAAGGACACATTCAACAGATCTGCAACAGATCAGCAGAGCTGCCTGAGAAAGTGGAAGCATGTAGCTGGTCCTCGATGGGACAGAAAAGTGAGCAAGCAATGGAGACACATAGCTAACATAGATGGATGAAGCAACCAAGAAGACTCCTCTTGTATACCAACTATTTAGGCATGAGAGGAGCAAGATTGAATCTATGACTGTAGCAGCTGCATACTATAGATATGAATTTTACTTATGAAGACAAGTAAGAATGATCAAATCTTTAAGATGTATATGAACAAGTGGTAAGATTTGGTTGTGCAACCAAAAAAGTCAGATGCAACGAATTTCTGAACTACTAAAGTGAATGATGGAGAAGATGGAGCTGTTACCATAATGACAGTGACAGGAAGAAGTGCATAATGGAAGAAATAAGACTCATATTGCAGGAGCCTGCAGGTAACTGTGAAGTGGAAATTTTAAGACATTTCACTAATATAGGAGAGTTATTCTCAATATCTTAAATCTAAAATTACTCAAATTTAGCTTGGTTTATAAGAGGTGCTTCTTAGACAATAAAACTTACAATATAGACAAGTATATAATGGGGAAAATAGTCTTAGAATAACTCTCAGAATAATTTATTTTTACCCACAGACCCATGTTAAAATCTAAGAACAATGAGAATTTTCTTTACAAATAAAACCAGCAGAACACGTTCTGAAGTCATACCAGAGAGCTCAGTTTTACTTTAATGTGGGTAAAGCTTTGCCAAAAGCACCATAGCTCCTCTGAGAGCTAAGGTGACATGAAGGACAATGGATAAACACTTTCAGAGTAATATGGTCTATATGACTCCTATTGCTTTCTTCTCCATCCTCTTCACTTCTAAATGTCTCTCAGACAAAGAAAGCAAAAAGGTAATTTGCTTTCCCATTTCAAGAGGCTTTCACATTTCTCCTGATGGCTATGAATAAAAATGATTAGCCCTTCTAAACACTTGTTTCTTTTTGTCATAAAACAAAAAGAAACATTTGTAAAAAAATAAGCAGAATCTGGCAGGAATTGTCAAAATTATTGTACTAACTGTTACATCCACTGGCCATGATCTACAACATCATCCCTCTCTGGATTATGGCTACCAAGCACTAGGTTATGAACCAATGCAGAGACTAAGACAGACACATGAACCGATGTGCATGTGGTGAATACCAGAAGATCCTGGTAGTTTGTTCTTGCATGTTTTACATGGTCTTTATAACAATTTCACATCACATCCTAGCACAGTTAAAACGGTAGACCTTTTTCAAGGTCAGTGAGCACATATTGGCTTATACTATGGAAATCTGCTTACTACTTCTAAGAGCAGTCTACTAGATTTCTTGCTAAGTTTATGAAAGGCTTTTTGCTTTTACTCTGTACACTACTGCTTCTACATAAGCAAAAGGAGTTAGAAGGCCAACTAGCAAACTGTATAACTTTAAAGGCGGTAATGACTGCAAGTAGTAGCCATTAGCATGAACTAAATCATGATTAGATCTGCAGTTTTTAACTGATTAAAGGATTTTCAATTCAGATTCTAAAAGAACAATGATCATAACAATCCAGACTGTACTCCTCCTTCCCTCACACCCTCCATCCTTCCCAAACTAAGATAACATGCAAATAAGCAATTACAATCAATAATCTGGATTAATCATAATGATCAGTAACAGATCAGAATTAATTGAACTGTAACAAACAGAAGTGAATTACCTCGTCTTCGCCCATAACTCCTCGCTGCATGCAAACAAAGGACAAATTGTAAAATGTCAAATAACTGTATCATGCCCACAAACTAAAATATTTAAGACACAAAGAACGGTGTGGGTAAACAGTAAGTAAAAATCTGCATCTGTGCTTGGTACAGATAATTGTAGATGAGAATGCATTAAAGTCTTACATAAATACCATATTATTTTACTACTAAATTGATGTTAACAGCAGCTGTAAGGAAAACTCTTTCAAATATTTCAATGTCTTTAAACTTGATCTTCACTTCATGTTAATTACGGACAAATTAATTATATGGGAAGTTTACAATTCATCCTCAAAATGTGATTTGTATCTTACACAAGTGCCTAAACAACACACATATGGTATTGAAACTGTAAAAAGGAAAATACTACTGTAAAAAGCATGTAGCAAGTGTTAAATTAATCACAGACACATCCTGGTCCACATGGAACAGTTTGTACAGTCCTTTGCAGTGACAATGCAAATGCTGTAAGCCGTGACCTTCCTTTTTCATGAAAAGACCTAGCAGAAAATTAACCGCAAGGTTTTGTTTGAAACAAAAGATGCCTTGTACTAGCAAACGAAATCAGGGCACAAGTCACAAGAAACAGCATTGTATCAAAAACACTGCACAAAGGCAAAGCAACAATTTTGCATGGACTGCAAGTAAATCCAAGATTTTCCTAACTTTTGAGTTTTGCAAGATTCTTAAAGAGATCATGCTTGCAGCTACAGTTCAGAAGACCATACTGATTGCTTGTCTGCCTGAAGGCTAAAAAACTAAAAATAGACAGATTACTAATACAGAAACTATTGAGTTTTGGGTAATTTCTTAGTTACATTTCCACAAAGTATTTTCTATTCCTGTTTAACAGACTCATTATCTGAGAAAAATTACTTTAATCATTACACAGTGGCCTTAAGTATCAAAATAGATATTACTATTAACCATAAGATCATAGCAACATTTAGGAACAGACTGCTCTGTCTTGGCATTTTTGTTTTGATTTTACGAGGTCTCTATATATACAATTCTCCTAAAAGCAACTGTTGTTCTGGGCCACTGAAATACATATAGACTCAAAATCATTGATTCATAAATGTCATTCATTGTTCCATTCTCATATTATGAAATATCCTGGTACTTCCTATTTGATCAGGGGTTTTCAAAAATTTAGTAGATATAGTATTTTTTCCCTTTGTTATCTTGATCCTTTCCAACTAGAAATTCAGTGGATTGCTTATGGAACTCTGAAAAGTCTTTCTTGTTTTTTCCTCTCTTAGAAAAGTTATTTTTACACAACAGTCATCATCTTTCTATCTAATTTGCACTGAACTTCCTTTCAGATTTATTCTCTCTCACCTGAAATAATTATTATTGAAGAGAATAGTTTTTGCTTAAAGGTTTTCAGATCCTTAAAGTTTCTACTGGAAAGCCAAAACAGAAAAAAAACACTTTCTGAAAGAGATCTGGGTATCTAAACAAGTGGAAACACTAATTCAGATTTCCAACATCAAAACAGAATCCAAAAAACAGTGTATTCTTCTTTGTGATCAGCTCTCTCACTAGGTGCTGGGGAGACTGATGCTGAGCTTCAGACATGTTTTCTCCCCGAAGCCAGGCCCTCAGAAGACATGCAGTTCTGTGTCAGTGCTGCAGCATGTACAAATCTTCTCTGACTCCTGGCCAAAGTGACTCCCACATAGCATTAGCGCCACTAAGCCCTCGCCTAGCCCCCATATGCTTTTTTTTAATAAATTCCATCCACAAATAAAACTAGAGTAAGCAGGAAAAATTCAAGTGCAGCCCATCCACAGCAATGTCTGCAGTGCCGTGTTCTCTCTCAAAGGATAATACAGTGATGCATACTAATATTTATCTTTCGGCACAAGTGTCAGGATACTGCTTTTCTTTTCTTCCACCCTTCAGCCCACCAAACCACCTCAGCTATTTCCTTACATTTTCATAGTTAAGACAAGCTGATATGCAGAAAAATATTTTGTTACAGAACAACTGAAGTCTTCTTTGTGCATTCAAAAAAGGGAAACAGTAATTTTAAGGAAAAACAAAAAAGACTTATTAAAATGTTAAAAAACCCCAATGCAGTTAAAACAGTAGATGGTGCAGTATTTTATACATATGGAAATTACAACGATGTACCAAAGTTATCTGTACATTTCTTCCTTCAGCAAAACAATGAAAACAGGGAAAATGGGAGAAAAACTGTACCTGATGCTGTCACATTATTTACTTTACTTGTATGGCAAACCTTCCTCCCTTAAATTTATCTGTCTTGCTCATTTAGAGTGCAAACTAGTGTGGGCAGGGATTTAGTGCTACTTTGCATCTAGAAAAATGCAGATTTTCTGTATTTATTAAAATAATATGCATATGTTTTACACCTTACACAGCACACATGCTTACAGAGCATGGCAGCTGTATAAATATAGTTAATTACAGGTTTACCTATACATCAAGACTATACAGATGTATTTAACATACACATAATCAGTGCACATGTTTATAGATAAATAATTGCAGGGAAGACAGCTCTTTTGGAAAAGGCCAGACACTGCAGGCAAATAATTGATTTACAGCAACAAAAAAGGAAAGATTAAACTGTTTTCCTTAACTTGTCCAAATACTAAGTCATACAGAAATTTGTCTTTTATTTTATAAAGCTGGATATTTTAATTAGCCAGTAACTTGGAAAGATTTCCAATGAGTGAGAGTGCATGAAAGACACTTTTATTCTAGAAAATATCAATTAAGCATCACATACAAGAAGTATAATGATGCCCAATAAAATGAAATCCAGTAACACTGGAACCTTCCAAAATTAAGAGTGCTGTATATACAACAAAGACATTCCCTTTTAGCTGAAACCTTCTTTTTCTATATCCCTGAAGTTGCATACTAATACAGCTTACACCCATCAGAAAAATTAAAATCCCCCTTTCTGCAATGTAAATCAGGTCACAGATTTAAGACATGAGTAAATACATTTGTTGTGCATGCTTATCTAACATTGAGACAATAGAACTGTACATTACATGAGCAATGCTACCACAAAGATACCAAATGGTTTCATTTTATACAGACACATAATTCAAATACATATCCAGAGATCAAATATACACATATTGCAATAACTCAACTGAATGACTGAGCTGAACTAAAAATAGTATGTTGTGTATCAGGAAAAACTACCAGGCAAACTTCCTACACAGATAAAATACTATTTGTCACTAACATTCCGACATAACGATCAAATAGTGACAGAGACATGATGAAGCCTTTTTCATTAATAACTGTAATTTAAAGAAATCCATAAACAGTTACAGCAATAATTTCCCAAGAGTTTAGACTAAAGGTGGTAGATGCCTAATTCCCATTTTATTCTATTGGATTTGGGTGCCCAAATTCTATTTAGATTTCTTTAGAAATAACACCTTCATAGATTTTAAGGCTGAAAGACATCATTATGACCATTCAAGCTTGGAATGCCTATAAGATTACAGAAGTTCATTTAGCAATTCCTGTATAGGAAGTTTAGTAGTTTCTGATTGAAGTAAAACAGCTTTTTTTGGAAGCACAACCAGTTATAGTATCTGTAAGAAGTCCAATACTCCCTTGCTAAACTAATCAAATGGGGAATTATGTTTCAACAGCAACTGAAAAAATTCAATGCTTTAAAACAACAGAAAGTGGAGGAAACCCTGTAATGGGGAAAAACACCCTACATCCCAATAAAGTTGGCTCTTGCATTATTAGTTGCTTCAAAAATATTCTCCCTAAGCTGAGAAAGCTGCAGTCAGGTATACCCATTCCAAAGTATCTTTTTTTTTTACTTTTGAGAGATAATAGTCATTAAAAATGCATTACTTTTTTTTACAGCTTAAGCTGAAACAGATACATAATTATATATGATTTATTAAAACACATAAATCAGGTTTCCTTTAGTTCATTTCATTAATTTAAATAATGAAAACTGTAAATATTAATATTAGGTACAGTTCAGTAAGTACATTTTAAATGAGTTGGAAAAAATCTATCATTTAAGAAGAGGAGAAACTACCTAAAAAAAAAAGTTTTATCTAGAAGTGCTTAGTCTTAAAAGGGCTGCACAATTTCAGCCTGGGCCATGTTAGAACCTTTCTGGAATCCAGAGATACCAGTTCACTAAAATTACTCTAACTAAAATCCGGAGAGGGTCAGTGTTAAGTATTAGTGCATGCATAAATGGGCAGAGGATGTATAAAAATATTTGTGATTTGCTTTCATGAAGGTCTGGTACTCCTGCTCTTCCTCATAGCTACTACAGTACTTACTGAGAAATTAAGGGACAAATGTGGAGTCTTTGAATTACCAACTCTTCTTTTCCCAAATCTCCCTCCAAAGCACCAGTTACAGGGATAGAGGGAAATGTTAGCTTGAACCCACTTAAGTGGAGAAGGAAATTGAAGTCTACAAGTTCATCAACAGATGTTCAAACCCTAATTCTCATTACTGCACATTTGAAGGAAGTCACTCAATTCTCGCTAAGAAAGAAAGGTTATGCAGAGTCTGAGCAGCTGGAGCTTCCCAAAAGCTTTCCAGCACTTTCCAGTGCTTCTGTTCCTGAGCTGCAAGAATCTGCATTTAAGACATGCTGACCTGAAGGGGCTCTGAAGAGTGTTCCTGACTGCCCTGGCCTGCACCAATAGCTACATCAGACTCCAGCTATGTGGTAGAGACTAGGTGTCTACACAACAAGGCTCTGAACTAAATTCTAAAAGGCATAATTTAAAAAATTATGTGTTGCAGCACCTTTTAGATACTCAAACTGTTATTTTTATCTCACTTACTGAAGGCTGAAAATAATATTGCAGCTTTTAAAGAGGACAGCAGTCACACTAAGTGCTACCTTTCAAAGTACAAGAGAAACCACACAAGCGTTAAAAGATATTCTTCAGTGCATATTCTCGCTTCATGGTAAGGTTCTAGGGTAGACTGGTACCACTGTGTTTCTCCAGTGCTCATGATAACAACAAACCCCTTCTTTCCTATTCCACAGAGTAACAATAGTTCCCATGTGCCTTTTTAGCATGCGAAACTCTAAAAAGAGAAGTTCATCATTCTAAGTAAAATTAAATGAATTAAAATATTCATTTCTTACACCCATCTCACTGAAATACTTCAGCTTCTCTTCCTACCTTCCCATCTAACGCTTCCTTGTACAGAAGGAGATAATGACAATTGCACACATACCACCTGAACAAACCAGTCTGCAGAATAGGTCTTAAAGCTGCAGTTAAATACAGAAAGTAAAATGTTGTAAATGTTGTGACATCAAGCACCTTGCTATTCAGTGTAGAGGAATCAATACAGTGTTGGCTAAACACCGATTTTATTTCTATAGTTAAGTACCTATTTTTTCTTTTCAAGATACTCCATTACCTTAAAGTTACCTATTCAATATCAAAGGATCTACTTCTTCAAATGGCCATTGTGCAGTATTTTCCTTTACTGGGCATAAAGGTAAATCTTAATTTCCTTAAAATTTTAAACATTTCCTCAGTGTTATGCAGGGAAAATAGATATTTGTTTGCATTTTATATCCATTTGCACAAGTGTAAATGACTGTGCAGAATAGGCAAGACAATTAAAAAAACCACCAAAACCTAACAACAACAACAACAAAACCCCCTCCATATAATTTCAAACAGCAACAAATGTGTTCTGGCCATATTTTTTTATTAAGAGACCTTTACTGTTAACACTTAGACTTATCAAGTGAATGACAAAAGTGTACTTCACGTACAACATCTTCCATGTCTTCTAATCTAGAGAAGCTGTAGTACTACAGCTCTAATTTTTCCCAATGCAGAAAAAACACTTATGTGCAAAACCCCTGATTTATTATTGACTTAGATGGATTACCAAGCTGTGCTTCCTTCTTTAGCCTTGAACAAAGGCTAAAGTTCATGCCTTCACTGAGTAGCAGATGCTCATGAAGTCTGACCTACTGGGAGAGGAACATGAACATGAACTCTAACTTCAGCATATTTCATGGTTAGACACGTGCTTGACAAAAGCCATTTTCAAAAACCCCAGCAAAAGTAGAATGTTATTTCACATAAGTGTAATATGAAGTGTCTAGTTGACTCTTTATTTACCCAATATAGAAAAACATGTGTTTCTGGCCTTATTTTTCTAATTCCTGTTTCAGTATAATAGACTTCTTACAGCTCTTTGGAAAACATACCCCTGGATTGCTTGAGAACAAAACAGAATAGTGCATCATTATGAGCATTTCAGATTTCCAATAAGCTAGATATAATTAAAGTCTGTTGCAAGATTAGCTCTTGCCATTCAACTCCAAGAAATGGCAACAGTCCCATCAGTGTTGAAGACTAGAGGCAAGTAATTCAGTAACAGAATAGAATAGTATGATTTTATACCAACATGTCAGATTTAAGCTAAGCTAGAGATAATTAGAAACTGTTATAAGATTAGAACTTACCATTTAACATCAGAAGATTGTCAGTCCCCGGATGTGGATAACTCAAGCGACCTTAAAAGAAAACAAAAACCAAAGAACAAAACAAATGCAGAGGTTTTAGCTATTATGCTAGAAAAAAGAATGAAAAATCACTGCTTAGAATTTGCCTAAGGGAAATAAAGAGCTAATATTTAACTCCAAGCACATTAACCAACAATACCCTTGACCCAAGTTAAAGCTGACAAGAACAGACTTCTTAACCTTAATTCTCTGGTCATAAGATCTGCAGTGTACTTTGGGATCAGCTCCAATAGGATAAAGCCACTTTTTGTTTCATGACACCCAGAAATAGTGCTGACTGCTTTAGTCTTCTCTTTCACAGTGACTGTGAATAACTGCACTATGCACATTGCTTAACAGAGTGGCATTTCTACAACTTAATGCTTCTCTACTGAAGCAATTTAAGAAAAACCATGTTAATAAGAAATAAGGCATGCAAATTTTATTAACTGATTTACGACTGCATCTTGGTGTATTTCATATAACCCTGGCATGTAATATTTTTCAGTAAGTCTAGCAACATTAGAGCAGTTGCTTATCTACAGATTTAATAAAATTAAAGACTATTATAGATAAAATTGTCAGCATTTTAGACTGAATAAAAAATTACATGAAAACCTTATATCATGACATTAGAATTTTTCAAGAATTGCATTTTACTACACCAGTGGCATATTATACTTTAGTACTTAAATGAATGGTTTAAAATGCACAGCTGAAGCATCTGTTCACTACAAATTCCTTTTTATTAAAGGAGACTTTCTTTTTACAGGAAGCTGCAAACATACCAGTAGTGCACACTGACCTAGAGAGACATTTAAAATAACTGCTGTGTTTGGAAAAACTGTGGTTGAATGTGCAAAAAACTGCATTGCCATCTATCTTGCTATTCAAATATACTTGCTTGGTTATAATCTGAAGAACATCATATATATACACATATATATATGAATAGTGTGACTTAAACATCTAAATCTTTTGAAGGAAATGGGAATGCTTGTAGAGGCATAAAGAAGAACCCAGTCTGGAAGCAATGGGCATGTAGAACTCACACATTTTTAAAGGGTCATATATATGCAGATGGCTTGCAAGAAAAAGAAACCCCGGGGGGAAAAAGAAAGAAAACCAAATCAGCAAGCTCTATATTAAGGCTGTCTAGCAATTCTTATCATACTCTGTTTGGTCCTCTACTGCTGGAAAACCCATGAGCTTAGCAGCAAGACTAGGAATTTCTTTAAGTAGTTCTGAGTCCCAAGGGACACCTTTGGGGTTAAATAAAAAATATTTTTGTTGTAAACCTGTAAATAATAGGGTTTAGGTTTTCCTCTTCTCCTTTAAGAAACCAACATAGTAATTTTCTGCCAAAAAATAATTTGAAAATATACACATTGCAAACTCTGAAATGTAAAACTTCAAAACAGCAAGATTAAGATAATTTAGGAAATTTTGTTCAGCCTTATTATTTACAGGCATTGTAGAAAAAAGATTTTTATACAGCTATGAACTATTTGTCATCCCACAGATGTTATTATTGTAAGAATGCATGGTATCAGAACACGTGCAGATGAGGTAAGAACAATTTGCTGCTGAATTTGGAAGCACTGAGAGGCTAGGGCAGCCTCCTGGAACAGGGCACATGAATTCCACCCAGAAGGACTCTGCTGTCTTCTCTAACTTCAACAGAATCTTTGAGTAGGCTTAGGCAAAACACTAACACAAAAACCTTTGTAGGAGCCTTTGTCTTTACGTTTCTTGTCTTCAAAGTGTCCAGTTTTAATATATTTTTTCTGTTAAACTGAACATCTACAGTTATAGCTAATGTTTCTTGGAACTATAAAAATTCTACTGTTCTAGCAATGCATGCGGTAAAACAGACAAAGAATCAGGAAAAAGGCATCTTTAAATTGCACTCTGGGAGCTGCCACAGGTCAGCCTGGTGTATAGTAAGTTACTCTGTTATATTTCTTAGGTTTTTGCTCTATCAAGGCTAACATTCATTTTTCTAACAGCAAGAATTTCACAAGATCACTGTCATATCATGTTTATATATATTGCTATAGAAATCCTTGCAACAGTATGAGATGTCCCTTGCAAATCAGAACGTTGTATTTACTGAGAATAACAAATGAAATTGTGAGACATTATCTTAAGCTTCCTTGACTCTGTGGTGACAGTCTTTCTCCCTATCTGAATTTATCCTCTTTTCCTATTTAGCAAGAGAGACAAAGGATAGGGTTTTTTTTTTTCTCAATGATTTCATAAACAGAAGTCAGATCTAAGGCCTAGTAGGGGAAAGAAACTCACCAGTCTCAACACCTGGGGAGGAAAACTTCTAAAAACCAGTACATTCTAGATTTATGCAATTCTGCTTTTGCATTCTTTTGCTTTTTTCCCCTTTATATCTTCACAAATAAGCTGCATCTTAAACACATATGCCAAGCTGAAATAAAGAAGGACTTCCCACTGAGTGGAAGGGAAGGACTGCACCAGGCAGCTGGGCCCACCACTGCAGCCCAAAACCCCATCTCATTGCTGGGGAGATGAATTTACTAAGTCAGATAATGAATGATTTCAAGGTTAGAAAGGAAAACAACTAACACAATATTCAGTACACTGCTGTATTGATACTTGTAAGTTTTTTTTACATGGCTATTTCAATGAAATCACACTTTACTGCATTCTCATGAACTAAACCCCCGTATTTGCTACTTGGTCTACCACTTGGACATACAACTTTAAGAACATTTTAAACATAGAATGTTTGCTTACTTTTTCAAAATGCAATCACTGCTACTTATTTATTATGTTAGTTTAGGTTCTTATCCCTCAGCTTAATCTACTGAAGTAAAATGAACTGTTTCCTAGGCCGTCCACCTGAATTTCATGACATACATAAATTCAGAACATTTCACATGCGGAATTGGGTTCAAGATCAGTTTTATACAGAGCTCAGACCACAGCATTTTTGAACAGGTTATTCTAGTTACATGGACATTTACTATATTAAACCTCACTTAAAATATCAGTGTGTAGAATAGAGAAGATGGGAGCACCATCTTGTAACAATTTACTTTGCTCCTATCACATACATCTTTCTAGCTGGCTATTTTCACTGTATGCCATTTGATGCATTAAAAAAAGATACCATTTTAAGAACAAGGCACAAATCCTATCTAATCCTATGCTGCTTCAATGTCAGTAATCTAGAACTGTATAAACCATTCAATGGTCTTCCAGCAGTTCCAGTGGCCTCCACCTGCTTAAAAAAGGTAGTTTTAATAATAAAGATGACTGAATAGTTTAAAGTCAGCTACCAGTTATTTAGAAAATATCTAATGTTTAAATAATAGACTTAGTCCATTCCTGAAAAATGTAAAGTAATTAATTCACTACCTCTCTACAAAACTTGTCTACAGATCCAAAATTTTGTAACCTGCTACTATATGGAACAAATAAAGTGCCTAATATTACCATTCTGTATCAGAAAGATCATCATGTTAGAGAAATTCTCTGTGCAAACCTGAACTTGCAACTTCACCATGCTATTGCTAATTAATAATTCTCATGTATCATGGCTAAATTGAAACTAGCATTGCTAAGAAGCAGCAGGTATGCCTGACACTTCTTATACAACTAGAGTTCTATTAAATCTAGCCTCCACTTACTTATCTAAATGTAATTAATATTAACAGAACTGCCTACCTCACACAATGCACTCTTCTGCGAGGACAGAAAAAAATGAAAAGCTTCAAATAAGTTTTGGTGGGCTATTATATCCACTGAATCCAATTAAGAGTCTTGCTAATACAAACATGAGGAAAGAGTAACGAACTTAGTTTTAGCATTTCTGTAATCTCATGTTACTGATAGGGGCAAAGAAGTTTCAAATTTTCGTAAACTTCTTCTTGGCATACTCACTTTTTATTTTAAGGCAAATTCAAATCTACTTTTAGAAATGCATACTTTTTATTCCTATTTAACTAAACTGTTAGAGGAATCCCCATATATTAAAACATTACTGCTTTAAACATTACTGACTCGGATTCACAAGTTTGATATTTCATGTCTACTCTGCCCCTTTTTAAAAAAAGTCTTAATTTGTTGTATGAAGAGACTGAGAATCAAAAATTCCTTACCCCTTTTCTTTTTTTCCAAGAGATCTCCTGAGTAGAAGAAAGAAAGCTTCTAAGCTTTTCCCAGTAAGAGTGAATGGCTGAGGATCACAGCAGTTTCAGAAAGCACAGTTTATTGGAATCAGCGTAGTTAAGACAACAGCACAAACCCATGTTTGGACAACACCTAGTTACAGAGACTGCATTTTCCAATGCTTGCATATGAACTATGCAAGTCAGAACGAGGCCAAATGGGTTGTCTTTGATAGTCCATGTATTCAGACAAATCAGTATATCAGTCTTAAATATATTCTTTTATCAGAAAAAGTTTCTATGAAAGAAAGAAGAAACAATGTGTATGTAAGATTTCAAAGCCTTTTATGCGACAAGGGAGAGAATTTTTTCCTCTATATTTTTTTCCAGCCTCAGAAATTCTTTTCTTGCTACAATTTGAATTACTCTAGGAAGAAACTGTGCAGCTTTAAACTCTAGAGCTTCATAACACAAAATATAAAACAAATGTATTTGAAAGAAAGACAATACTCTCTGTGCCATAATCTTTACTAGAAAGATGTTTAAAACAGCAGGTAATGAATTCCATTAAATCAGTCTCGTCAATATTAATATATATTGCATAGAAAATGTAACAACCGCTTCTAAGCTTTCTCCATAATCTATTTCAGCCCAAATGCATTATCTTCCCTGCTTCTTGACAGCAAAACACATTGATATTTGTGGGAGGAGATAGGGGAAAAAAAGAACACCACGTATGCAAATGGTTTATGTCTGAAGAGTTATACTGGCAATACCTCTGTATGTCAGGCTATCAGTATTTTAATTCTTCTCTCAATTGTTTTAAGAACTATGAGAAGAATAAAAAGGGTATTTAAGAACAATGATAGAAAAATTAATTCATTTAACTTCAGTTTTTATTTCACTGGAATTGAAGGGATGGGATAATCTTAAACATTACTTAAGGTCTTGTTATGAAATGCATTTCAAGAAAGCTGCATGGGAAAGATTAGTTTTAATATGATCAGTATTTCTGCTGCAATGACTAGTGAAGTCAAACATCTTCTCCCTATTACTCTACCTTGAAAGTATCTTATTGAAAGCTAAAAATTACTTTTCTTTTGATCACATGTGTTGCAATGACAAAGCTTTGTCTAAGCAAAGCCAAAACGAGTCATCTATAAACAATTTTCTGGCAGGCATAAACTTAGCTTTCAGTGAATCATATTTGAAATAATTTTTTTCAAGTTCATGAAAGCAAAAGTGGTGAAATTTGACTTGCTCCTAAAATGGATCTTGACATGCGAAACTTGGTTATGAGCTAGTACACAGACTGTCTGTTCTGCATTGTGCAAAATTTGAGACAAGATGCTTAGTCATACTCCAGATATTGTAAGCAGCTAAATCTGAAACACGTGCTTAAAATTCTAGGGACTTTCATTTTACTGCTGTGATCAGATATAAAAGATGCATTGTTTTGAGTTGCTTATATTTACTTGAAAACTTGTCATAAAAATATTCCCTAGTTACAAAATACTCTTTAGTTGCAACAAAATATGTTATATATTAATAAGAGCAACCAATAATAATATTCTTAATTCTGTGCATTCTGTAAGCAAATATAACGGAGTTTTAAGTAAATGTTAGATTTTCTGTGGTGATAAGTCACAGAGACCGATATAACCAAATTAAAGTTTCATGGCTGGGAGTGAAAAGAAAAAAAAAAAAAGAAGTTAAAGTTGGTCAGAAATTACAGAAATTCCAATTAATGGTGGAAAAAATCAGAAGACAGAGAAAAACTAAAAGGCTGATATACCACAAGGTCTCTTCCTCCCATTCTCAGTCTGTAAGGAACATTTCTCATGCCTTATTGTTAATAACACAGCGGTTTCAGCTGAAATCACATCCATGGAGAAAAAAAATATCTTATCCATCATCTTAAATAGCAGCACACAATTACTCTATTTAAATTCAGTTGGCATGTGCATTGTTCTCTGGCACTCAAACAGAAAAATGGGTTTCCTTTGAGTGCATCACTATCTATGGCTTCCATCTGTTTTAGTTCAAACATAAAACTTAGCAGAATTTTCACTGCAAGAACATCACTGTTTAACTGTTAAAAAAAAAAAATTTCTTAACTGTACACTGACACCACATTCTCATGTCCCTAGAAAGCACAGATGGAAACTACTGAGTTTTTCAAGGTATCTATGTATGAACCAAATTAACTTTCAAGTCTTAAAGCTTTTTCTGGTCTTACTCTCCTTGTAAAATTATTATTGGAAATACATTTTTCATCTACTGTAACATAATGAAATACAAAGAGATGAACAAAAATAAAAATTACTATTTTCTGCGCTCACTGTGCCTCTGAAATCTCTTCTGCATTACAGAGAAAAAATGAAAACAGTGAGATAGCAGGGGGAACCAAGCAACTAATTCCATTTGTCGTGTCAGCACGTACAGAAAGAAGAAACAGACTGATTTTCACCTTCAGGAATGTGAGAAGAATGGCAGTATATTGCAGTAGAAGATCTGCATTCTCCAGCTTTATGCCTAACAGTAGCTTTCAGACAAGGAAAGAAGTAGTAACCACCTGAGTGTGGCAATTAGACGACAAATCCTCTGTAAGAGGAATGATGCACCTGGTCACCTCATCCTTGAGGAGATACACATGCTTTTAGCACATGGCAGTCACCACTGGGCTAGCTATTTACAGGTTTCAAACCTTTTGTTTTACTTAATGTTTTACAAACATACAGAATAGACAGAAACTGAATTTAATAATGGACTTGAAAAAATTGCTAAAATGGAATTAATTCTCTCTGGGCCATAACAGAGAAGAGATCAGATTTAAAAACACCTAAGAAAATTTAATTTTGGCTTCCACTTACTTTAAAGTTGAGGAAAATTAACAGTTTAAGTAAATGCTAGATACTTACAGATGCTTTGTAGAGATTTTCCACTTGGGAAAAAACTCCAAACTTTTGGCCAACTATTTTAAATCTTAAAATACCATTAAATGCTATCTGAATGCTACAGGTCTTCTAAGTAATTACACAGATCTGAAAAGAATCATGAGCAGACTAGCAAGGTGTCTTTCAGCTTAGGAGAACAACAGGCCTTTCTGTGCCAATGCAATATATAGTAGGTATAGGAGCCTCTAGAAATGGAGAATGGATGGGAGCAAATAATGCTGTAAAAAAAATTGATTGTTTTGTTTTTTCAATTGCTTCAATACAGAGATTAAATTTCTACAAAGCAAGCCTAAAGTCTTGGATAATTTTAAAATTAGATTGCGTTAATCTAATTAGAACACCATAAATGAACATCTGATCAGCCCAAATGAAATTGTTTGGCTTCCCTGCCCCAATGTTCAATAGCAAATGCTACCTGAGAAAGTATGGAAGAACAAAATTCACAAGAGTGAGTTAATGTACAGTGAAAAGAGGAGTTAAAATGGAAGCCCACATATGCTAGCTATATGCTTACTGCTGTGGCCAAATGATTTAATAGAGCTCAGGATCGTAAGAGGAACCAGCATTCTAAAGCCAACTGGATTTCTGGACTTCTTCAGATCTGGATGCATCAGTATCCTCCAGCAGATTTGAAAAAATATATTTAAAAGGATAAATCCTGATTTTATCAATTGCCTTAGGTTTTTTTTCAGCTTTCATGGTAGAGAAAGGGAAAATTACCTGGCAACACTTGGAGTGGTTTAAGTAACTATGAAACAACGTTTTCAGTAAAAGACAGCTTAAGATTGACTTTTCATTTGAGTGAAAAAATAGTTAATTTTCCATTTTAATATGAACTTAGAATCTAAATTAACAATCAGTATTAATTCAAATATGCAGAATGGATGACCCTTTTTTCTTTACTTAGCATAATAACATACCTTTAAGTGGATCATGCTCTGCTCTCATAATGTCAATAAGGGAGTTTTCCAAAGAGTGCATATTCAGACTGTCATACACTCTATTTCGATCCTAAAAGAAAACAAAAGCCTTAGTATTGGTATACAAATTCTGTAGTTTTAAACTAAAAACTTGAAAGGAAAACACAAGTTCCTTTTAACAGCTGCCCACTCAGACACTCTGAAGATGGACAATGATATAAAGTAAGATCTAATTTTATTAACTGTAATTTTAACAGCATCCAAATATAAAACTAGAGATGCAATGTGAAGAACTCTATGTGATGCAGTGTGAACAAATGCCGTGTATGCACTTGACAGCTTGTGAATGCCTGTTTCCTTCAAAACTGCTTGAAACAGTTCTGGTGATCCACAGCACAGTTACGCATTAGCTGATTAATGAAGGACACTAATGTCTGTAAGAGTTCAGTTTCATTTCATGCACAAGTAAAATAGTGAGGAAGGTGGGGAACTACAGGACAAGGACAGTCATGTCACATAAAAGAGAGCACTTTCTTGGTGCTTGGCCAAGTGCCTGGCATGGGCCACCAGCCCCGGCCGAGGCTGTGCTTGCTGGCTTCAGGGCCTTTGCATATAAAGACTTGAGTTACAAATGGTCAGCCCTTAATGGTTAAAGGGTGGAAAATTAAAGCTAAACTATGAAAAGAAAATGTCACAAATCTTACTAATAGATTATCAGCCTTATAGAGGACAATTTCTTTTACACATGATTATTAGGAAGTACCGTACTGTCTTTATAAATATTTTCACTGACAGTAATAAAAGTTATTGCAATGAACTGAAAATGTTTTCACCGATTTTGTTTTATCCAAGCCATTTTCTCCCCTGTTTTCCAATACACCCAAGTTACAGACACAGAAAAAAGATGACTTCTAAATTCCTTGGTCTTTCTGGGATACCTTTTAGAAACTGAAAACAGTTTGTTGTAAAACTATAATCTCTTCTACTTTCAAGGCTTCTGGCTAGACTGTACTGCACTTAAATCCTACAACTGTGCCTTAATTTTACTGTGGTCTTCACTCTAGTAATTCAGCAGAGTAGGATGAAATACATCATATACATCGTAGGACTGGTGAAATTCTCTACAGATGCAGGCATGCACTTAGTATGTATATAACAGGGACAGAAGGTATATCCCACACTCACAGTGACTTTCCATGACAGTTCAGCAGAACCAGAGATTCATTTCAAACTATGCCCCTCAGTAAACGGGTATTCTTCATATCGGAAGAGTAAAAAAAGCAAGCTTTGGAACAGAAGTTTTCTATGAATCACACACGATGACTTCTGATCAGCTTTGCCATGTTGAAGCCAGGGTTTCACTTTCATCTCTTAAAAAGTTTAGTCAATGTTGGGATGAAGAGGAAGAAACCTTTTTCCCCACCTCTCTCTATCTCAAACAACTATTAAGAGTAATGGGTTCCTGTTGGATAAGCAATCTGTTAAAAAATAAAGTATCTGATCAAATTAATATTTCTAGAAGTACTTGGACATTTTTAATGATAAATTAAAAAGGTAGGTTTCTCTTGTCTCCTGCCACATCTCAGACCAAATGCCACTGACGCTTCATGAGGCAATCTTCAACCTGGTTTGAGCGTCAACAAGTCACCATCACTATTTGAGTTCATCGTAACCTTAATTTTGGGACTGGCTGGCTTTTGTTCAGTTTAGTTGCCCTGAGAACCACCAAAAGAAACTGCAGTGACTAATGTGCTTCCATGTCCTTACAGGTTTGTTTCTCAACAGCACAATGAAAAGAACTTGCTTACCACAGCAAACTTGCTTTCCATAGAAGGTGTGAGCAGTGACCAAGCTGGATCTGTTCCCTACTGTCCCCTAGCATTCAGAAGGTATCTCATCAGGATTGTAAATGAAGTCTTAAATTCAGTTTACAGCACTAGCTGGTAGGTAGTCAGTGCTCTTGCAAAAACCAATGCTGAGTAAAGACAAAACGTGCTTTGCTAGCTTTGTAGCTGATAAGGGAAAAGAACTAGTATTGGTAAACACCAGACTGAACTGTATATGGTGTTTCATCTTTGTACACAGGCTCATTTCAAATTTTCTTATTTATTTTAACACTTCTATATAGATATGTGTTGAGGTAACACATGACAGCCTGGGAAATGGTCATTATTACAGACTTAATGACACTCTGTGGAGCCTATAAGAAAAGGCTCAGCCACGGTTAATTCCTAGAACTGGGCTACTTAGTCCTAGATCTTACAGAGAAATGGAAACGTAAAACATGGAACATGTGCCTGCAATTTATTTGTAAACTGCTCTACTGGGTGACATGGTGCAATGATTCTAACTTCACCCTTGCATCATTCTATTTTGAAAGTTCTGTGTATCTAAAGCAAAAGGTCTTGCTCTTCTAGAAGCAGAAGGAAAAATAAGCTTTTCCCTATCCTTTTCACATTCTTTTTAGAAAGTCTGTGGTTTGTTTCCTTGAATCGCATGACTTAATTTTGGGCAGTGGAAACATACAAAGGGCAGATACCACATAATATCAAAACACTGTGAATACACTGAAGTACAGCAGGATTTAAATATGGGAATTGCATTCTGCTATCCCACTACCCACACATCACACTACCCTATCATCAGTCTGTGTACTATCTTGGTAATCAGTGCTTCAAAATTTTAATCTCTATTCCAAATGACACTGATGAATTGCATGCTCTCTCGAAAGGAATAAGTAATTCTTTGGGTACAAGGTTAATTTTAAACCTTTGTGCAACTCAGTTTTATAATGCTACAATAGTGCTTTGAGCTCCCCAAATATGTACATCATATCTTTCAAGAGAACAGTTATCATCTATGCTAATAGGAAGCTTTAATTTCAAAGCAGAACTTAAAAGTATTTCAGTAATGTAGGTCATACACCAGCCAGTATTTTCTAGCAAGGTCTGTTGACACAGGACAATTCCACTACAGCAGGCACTACTAAATCAGAAAACTTCCATTACGGTTTTGGTCAATTTTTAGGACGAGCACAAAAACACTACCACAGAACATGATTGTTCCAGATCTCCATCCATGTGGAAACCGTCCCAAGAGTTACAGTTAGCTTTCATTATTTCAACACAACTGATAAGCAGTTATCTTCTAAAACAACCTGGACCTACTTTTAAAACAACATGGAAGTAGTCCCAAAAATTAGAACTATTTCCATGTTGTCTTAAAGACAGTTTCAGATTGTTTTGGAAGATAACTGCTTAATCAACCATGTTGAAATAATAAAACTAAAGATAATCAGTAGTGCAAAGGCACTGATACCTAAACATGTATGTTAATACACATTTTCTATGATCCTGACTCCTGAATTGTCAAGGTTGAATTCCTGTTAAATATTTTTCATTTCCTTCAGCTCTGTGCTAAGAAGCAAGTGAACTCTTGTTTTGTCAGAAGGTCTGTATCTCAGTGGAATGTCACAACATAATGTTAGCTTTTTTTCCCTCAGAGCTCATAGTTAACTTCTCCCAAGCACTACAAATTCTCAGACTAGTTTACTTTTAACTTATCTAAACGTTTGACTCCTGCTTCATCTACCTTTCCTGTATCAGCATTGCAACTGCAGACTGAGTGATACGGTTAAGTAAAAAATCATCTATGTAAGAAAGTTTACAGAAAATTGTAGTTACTTTAGGAATAGGAGAAGCACAAAGTATCCTTCCCACAGAATACAAGTGCTAGAAGGAGCTTTTGACAACGTCATGCAAAGTACACCTGAAGAGAATGCATTTGAGAAGTAGTCCCCAAGCCATGCATCTGAACATGCACAAATGGGAGAAGGGCAGCTTTCTCTGAAGAGCAAGTTTCAGTACTAAACTCATGAAAAAATAGTTTTTCTTGGCACATTCTGCTTAGGACTTCTATACATACCCATGCAATTTCTGCGAAGATTATCCTGCCTGAGCATTTGCAGAAACTGCAGTCACATCTCTAAGCTTATATATTGTCACTTACGCATAAAGCAATTACAAGGACCAAAGCTATTGAGTGGTGAATAATTTTGCTTATTTTTAACCACAAACACTACTTCATAGTTAAGAAGTTTGACATCTTTGAATTTTGGAAACATGCTTAAAACTACTGATTTGTGGGACTACTTGAAGTAAAAGATTAGAATGCTAACTAACATAGGTATTAAAATCTGTAAATGGTAGTATCTTTAGGGAATGATCTTTACATGTCTCTTCATATTCTAAAGAAATGTAGCACCATGAGATGGGAGCTGAAGCCAAAAGTCATAAAGCTTATAGTCATTTCAAGTATGGTCTTCCTTGGCTGCAAAAAGGACTCCAACTTTGACCTTAATGAATTACTGACTTTGTTAAAAGCTAAATTAAAGAAGCCTTTTTGAAACTGCTTCCCCAACTAAAATATTAACAAATTCCATTTTTTTTCACGTTAAACCTGATCCCTGCATAAAAAAATACGCTTTAAGACTAGAAAGTGACAGCTGATTTAGTAATAAAATATCTACACTTTAAAAAGTACCTGAATATAGTATTCAGTGTTAATGCTAGCAGTAATAACAATTCCTACATACATACTCTAAAATACCTCTACTAAGATCTAAATTTCAAGTCGTTCTCATTTTATTGAGGATATACTATAATCATAAGCCCCTTGTTGAAACCATAACTAGTGTAAATGAGAAACTAAATATGAAAACCTATTGGAACTACAATTTTAGCTCCATAAAAAAGCAAGGAGGAAGACTTAAAGTCAACACACAAAATTGCTTGGTTACTTTTCACAGTGTCATTAGTGGTAAAGATGAACTAAAGATGTCTGGTAGACATCTGTGAATGGTCAACCTGACAGCAAAGTGTTTGAAGTTAAAATGACACCATCAGCTACGTAAGCTACCTAAATTGAGCCTAAAACGCACCAAGAACAGGTCCTGTGGCAAAGACACACCCACTTCCCAGCTACACAAGCATTTAAAAATGAACAAAAAATCCCAATACTGGAGTACTTCAACTCAAAAACATGTATTCATCACCTGGAAACAATCAGACACCAGATTATGTAGATGACTAAAGTCTTGGCAATCTTGACTTACATGGCAAATCTAGAAAGTTTGTATATTAATAATTTCGATAAAATATTTAAAGGGACATTTAGAAATTTGAAAGAGAAGTTGTTATTCAAGTTTTGGGTTTCTCACACCCCTGTCCCACATCTAGAAATATCTATACAGTCTTGAGTACTTAAATGCAAATACATCAGCACATATAGCAAATGTACTTTTGGATGGATCTTAGGTGAGAACACATTCATTGTAACTCAGACAACAAGGTGAGGTAAGATACCCATCATATACTCACTGCTTTACTATCATGGCTGTGAAATATTTTGTTGATTTTTTCTAACTGATTTTGTATTGCATTGCTAGAATGAGCTGTATAATTCAAGAAAATTTAAATAACAGGAGAAAAGTCTTGTATCATATGAAGTCACAAAAATATTTGCATGGTAAGACCTACAAACTTCCCACTAATTAATTGCTGTGAATGGCTAATCTGTGCAGCTCCCAATACTATTTATTCAAAGGCTGTGATCCTGAAGTTAAAAGCATGGCCATAGACCGCTTTCTCCAGTTAGAGATATCCCCAATATGGTCCTCAAACACAAATATCTGGTTGTGTGTGATATTTTAATCAGTCCCAGGCAATCAATCCACTGCATTAAAAACCCTGAAACTGTTCTGTTCCAGCAGAGCCTCAGTAAAAATAAACTGGTAAAGCCTGTCTTATAGATTGGTGTTTGAACAACTATATTACTCTAAAGAGTAAGAAAACTCTGCAGCTAGATAATCGCAATGCCTTCAAGTTTAACATCAGCTGCCAAACACTCAACACTTTTGAAAAAATGGGCCACACATTTAGGAGTCTAAACATGGCATTAAGAACCCAACTTTAACAACCTGCTCTTCACCTAATATTCACTGGTATGTTTATCATCTAGATTAGCCATTGAAACTGTTAAATTGCATGAAATTATACTAAAACTGTCACATTGAAAATTTGAAATTTTCCAAATGGAAGTGATTCTAAGGCAGAAGAACATGACAGCAGCTTAAATTAAATATCTAAAACTAACACCTGTTGTGACATGCAACCTTAAACCTCATTTTGTTTTTCATGTGATTTGCTTCTTTGAAAATTTGAGCACATTTCAAAAAGAAATAGAAAAAGAAATGTGTGCATTTGTGCAAGATACTACCTCACCATATCAATCCCCAGCTGGAGACCTATGTTTAAAGACAGAACAAAAACACTCAGCTTTCAGGACCATGAACATTACACACTGTTTGTCTGAACAAACAGGAAGGACAAATCAAGGTGAAAACCACCCAGAAACACAGTGTATTTCCTTAATTCAAAAGAGACATAGAAATTAGATTCATGTTTATAGAATGCAGTGTTTTTACTAGAACAAAAGTAGTTGAACACTGATATGTAGTATTAAACATTTTTAACACGTTTTAGTAAGATTATTGGAAAGATGGTAAGAAAAACTAAGCTTGCAATCAAAATAGTTAACAGAAACTGCAATTCTCAAAAAAAAGTAAAAATCTAGAAATAGTTAATTATTTTCCTCACACATGCAGTGTAAATCAAAAAAGTGGATATACAAACCACTGATCTCTATCCTTAGGTTTTGTCCACAGATAGGCCTGTAGCATGTTTTTTGGGGAAAAACACTTGCATAAAAGTTTAGCAATATATTTTCAGCTTTGTACCCCATAATTGGGGATTTTTTTTTGTATTTTAGGTCAGGGAATAAAAGAGACTATTCATATAATCTGACTTCCTGAAATGCAATATAAGTGCCTAAAGTGGAATCCCAGGGGCTGCCTAAGGTCAGTGGTGCCAGGTATGTTCTTCTAGAGAATTAGATTATCTAAATAAGGAACCTAGATTCTCTCTAAGGAGAGAGAAATAGGCCCTTCAATTAAATGCTTAACTTGTACGGTGTCAATACTTGACAAGATTTCTAACTGTTCCTTTAATGAGTCAAGTGCAAGGCAACAACCCTTCCCTATATTAAGTACCTACAATGGTTGGAAGCAGGATGGCTGAACTTAGACAGAATTACATCTACAGGTTTTATGTCTATGAAAGAACAGTATTTGATGCAGTTTGTATTATCTTAAAATCCTGAGAAAGGCAGAAAAGCTTCCAACAGTGAGGCACATTTGAAAAACTTGGCTATATGCTTAATTTGCTCATGTTTAAATCAGTGTTGCCATGATTAATTATTTTTACTTAAAACCAAAACAAACTGCTGAACTTGTAAAAAATCCTAAGAGATGTCTTTCATAACTTCTGCAAGCAAAAGCAGCTTCGCTGCAACTAATGTGGCCATTGTGAATTCAACTTCATATGGGATATGTTTCAGTTTTAACTAAGAAGTACAGAAAACCGGCTTTCACTCCTACAAGCAATACTCATAATAGTTTACTCAGTTATCAGTAATGACATTCATTGTCACTTGTATATTAGTTTAATGTCAAGAAATGTTTTTTTCATCAGAACTGATGCCAGTTCTATTCTGGGGCCCACCCAGCAATGCAAACACCAAAGAATAAAGAAGTTTGAAGGAAGGGCAAAGCTTTGAATTTGCATACAATTCCCCTGTGGTTTATCATGTTTGCATGAGGCACTTGTTTCTTCAGAAAATGGATGAGTAGCTGACGTGCTGAATGCTATCTGTACTTTGCAAAAATATATAGCATTTTTAAAAAATAGTAGCTGAATGTTGAAGATTACACAAAGTCCCTGAGAGCACTGGCTTTTCTAAGCCAGTTTTTAACTCGCTAATTTTGAGCTAGCTGAAGTTTAGAAGAGAGGTGCTTT
This sequence comes from Ploceus nigricollis, assembly GCA_013399945.1. Classification (NCBI taxonomy): domain Eukaryota; kingdom Metazoa; phylum Chordata; class Aves; order Passeriformes; family Ploceidae; genus Ploceus; species Ploceus nigricollis. The sequence continues at coordinate 1,548,132 of VXBC01005990.1, read as the reverse complement.
GTCCCCTCCCCTACAAAATTGTTACTGCTGTTACCCCAGAGAAAAAGGTATTCTGCAGAACTGTGAACAATGCAGTATGTATCCAACATGCACGCTAAGATGTGTTTGCTCTGTGCAAGCTTGGAAGAGATAAGTAACTTCTACATGGACATAAATGGTTTTGTGCTAGACTTTCCAAACAGCACAAAATTTAATTCGTACTATTTTTTTAGTATTTTCTGAAATTGCTACTGTATCTTTAAGAATCCTCAATGTAAATACCACAGCCTTTTATGGACGGAGACAAGCACAGTACAAATCGGCAAGATGGGTGTTTGACAGCATTGAAATTGCCAACAAGTTCTGATGAAAAGAAGCACAAGCTCTAAGCTCTATTTAACTTTTTCATTATGACTTGCAAAATGTAATAGTCATCACAAAGAATTAATCATATAACAATAGTGTACTAACTGAAAAATAAGAACATGACAGTGTAGCAAAATAATTTATGGAAACATATAGTGTTTCCACAATAGCAGTAGATAACATTGCAACCCTTCAAAGAGGTTTATTTTTACTATGTTCTGCAACTATGACTTTATACATGTCAGGGAGATTTAAACATAGACAGACCAACAGCATAAATATAGCCAAACAGGCCTATTTAATTGGTGGGTCCGGTGCTCATAGGTGCAACCAACAATTAAGATTGCCCAACTTCTTACTTTGATATTATGCCTTAAAAAAATCCCCCAACCCTTACACAGAAACATTAAGGTATTATGAAGTTAAAAGCATTTCTTTCCTAGCTTATTACATACAAATTATTTAGACGATAGCCTAAATGCAGAAGACGCTTGTTTAGACATAAAATGAGTTCACCAATACTTGAAAACTGCTGTAGAAGCATCTGAAAGTTCAAAGTATTGGTCACATGGACTTGTAAGGCATACCGGATGAGCAAATACATTCACAACCTGTGTGCGTAGCCACGTATGAATTCCAGTGTATATACTACAGCAGTTTCAATGTATGATGGCATTAATATTTTTAAATCTGTTCCTTAGGTTAACATCTTTGGGATAGATTTCAGTATTTACTTTCTACTATTTTTGCTGCCCCGCACTGCAAAGCATTATCTATCTGCAATCTGTTTTCCTTAATAGAACACAATTCCTAAAGAATATCAGATCTTTTCCCCCCATCTTTCTACCCACACAAAAGACAACTCAACTACAATATTCCAGCTAGCAAGGCTACTTAATGGAATCTGTCTTGACAGTATCAGGTTCAAATGTATATATTTCAGCATAACTTTGGCACATCCAAAAATCAGGTAAGTGTCAAAAACACTGCAAGTATCAAAGTGCACCTGGATAGAGTCAGGACATGGCCTCCTGTGCCAAATTCACCAGAAAAATGGCATGAAAACCCAGAACTCTAAAGGGAAGTTTGGTCCCAAGGAGCACCTTTGGCCACTACGTCAACTACATAAGCATTAGATTGCTATTTATGCAAATCAGTTCAAATCTGCCACAATTATGACAAATGAAAGGCCCCCACTAACAAGGAATAACTAAATTAATATAGGTAAGAATGGGGAAAATAACATTTTATCAAGAGATTACTGAGGGTGGAGTAAAGTGACTTACTTGAAGTCAAGTAAGATGTCACTGGCAAAATTCAGAAGGTGAATCCAGATCTCAAGCTCTAAGACACATCCTTCCATTTAACACTTACAGGGGCTCCAGACAAAACAAAACATAAAAGGTGCTACAATGTGGAGGAAAAAATCTTGCTGACACACAAACATCAGCCTGGAGTATCAGTAAAAGACGAACATGACAAAGACTTTAAAACCATCTACAAAAGTAACAAAACCTAAGTAGAAGGACAAAGCAAGCAAAAAATACGCTGAGGTTTAAAGGAATTTATAAGAATATAAGCCTTACCATAGGCAGAAAATACTTGCTGGATTAAACATACTATGCTTTATTGCTTCATCAGTGCCTACAGTTTGTATGTTTTTTGACAATCAATATTCTTATTAAAACGTGAGAACCATATATTGCTGAATACACTCAACGCGTGAGGATTAATTGCAATTTAAGACTAAAAATAATAGAGAAACACAATTTTCAAACCAAGTATCAGGACTGCAACCACTGTTTAGTTCTCATTTAAAATAAATTAAGTAAAAATGCTATGCAAGACTATGAACACACCAGGTATACCATCCTTACCTGCAAAGGAAGGAGAGTATTACTGTTGGTGTCAGTTCGGAAAACGTTATCTTCAATCCACGATTTTGGTGTCAGTGATGGAGTAGAGCGAGTAAATTTAGGAGGAGCTATGACATTACCAGAAAAGGGCTTCTTCAAAGGAGAGATCTGGTTCATAGTTCCTGGGATTCCCATGGTTCCAGTTCTACGATGGTCTCTGCCATGCATTCCTCCCCAGGATATATTTCCTGTGCTCCAGCCGCTGCTCTGATTGCTCCAGGGCGACTGCTTCAGAAGAGGCTAAAAAAGAAAGATTAATTTCTATTATTCTGAAAATACTTGAAATTATTTTCTACTTAAAAAAATCCAAACCCCAAAACAACCAACCACCAAGCAAGCAATGCGCAGGGATTTCTATAAATCACTGCCTTCTGATAACATGTAAATTAGCTACTGAAGCAAGGAAGAAAAAACAGCTTCATAAAAAAAAAGTCATTCTTAGTCCCCCATATGTCTCCCCAAAAAATGCTGCAGTACTTGTGCAGGCAATTTTGACTATCATTTTTATCACTGTTATCATTTTAGTGACTGGTAGCATTTTTAAAGCTATGCAGAAGAAAAATTCCAGGGTGTAAAACCAATTTCCAAAAAAACCTGAAACCAGTTTTTATCATACATTACTTGCTATTGTATGATGAGATGTCTGCAAAAGTAATAGAAGAATTTCAAATACATAAATTAAAAATTATTATTAAAACAGTATTTCTACTTAGTGAGTAGTAGTATTTCACTACAGCGAGTAGAAATTTAAAAATTAATATTCAAATGGCAGATTTAATTCCCCCCACTCCAGTATTTTGAATATCATTGTCTCAGTATTACCATATAAGAGCAAAAAGAGCACTGACTACTGTACAGAGAATCTGTTTGAAGGAGCTATCTTAACATTTCCATTAAAATGCATTATTCTGAAGCCATTGCTCAAATGTTTCTGGAGTAATGAATGGAGTAATTTCTGGAGTGATGAATCTGTGGGATTCGGCAGGATGTATTCTAGAATTTTTTTGATGACTTCTTTTCCTATCCAGATATGGAGTACCTTACACCTACCCAAATACACTTTTAAGTGCACTATATTCTCTAATATGAAAATGGAAGCAGTTTTTAGAAAGACGATTTTTAAAGGATTAAGTTTTTATTTATAAGATGAAACTTCTGCTAAATAGTGACCTATAGCGCTCGTCATATTACCAAGAGGTGGACCCACTGAGCATGACTGACAGTGAAGAACTGTATTTATCTTTAGCAGTCTCAAATCTGACTGTTCTTGGAAATGCTTCTCCTCAAACATAGAAATGGAGTGGGGGTGTGTGTGATGATTCTAAATTCAGTTCTGTGAAGTGAAAACACAGTACTTTTATCTCTAAACTTAGCTGCAAGCAACCCTCAACCTGCATTCTAAGAACTTAAAAATTTAAAGCATGTCAATATGTTATGTATCAGGTAAAAGAGAACTTTCTGAAGACAGAAAGATAAAATTGTAACAACACCCCCACCACCCTCATCCCGAGAAAACAAACCAAAAAACCACTAAAGCCATTCTTGGTCAAGTGATCAGGAAAACATCCTATTCTATATAATTATAGATAATTACATTGTAAAACTTGAATACTTGCGTTGGAATTTTGGGAGAGGCAGGCACTCTATTGTGAAACAAACCTTAAGAGATAATGCCAAATGTTAACAAGCCTCTAATATTGCTAGCTATGCTGTCATGGCACTGTTTAAGTATAACTACAACTTGTGAGAGAAAATTCCTGTACACCTCACTGTTGGGGAATTGCCTGGAATTTGTTTGAAGAAGGTTATTATAAATGTTAAGGACACCTAGCTCCTAATCATAATGCATCATAATCAGTTCTTCAACAGGCACACAATGTGAGATTCCAGTTCTGATACAAATGAATCACCACTGATTAAATGTGATCAGATTTAATATTAGAATGAAAAACGAAATTAAGATGAGACCTATGTAACTTCAGCTTTTCATAAATGAGCAAATTATTGGAGCAAAATGGGCTTATAATGCAATAGCTGGTAATATTAACACGGATTTGCTTCTCACTGATTTCTTATAACATTCTGTTCCAGGAAGAAACGTAAACTTTCATTTTAACATGGGATTGTTAAACCACTCGATTAAAATCGGGTTAAAATCGGCTACAGAACTTGAAACACTGCGCTGTTCTCAGATACACATTCAAGCAACGTCAGTCAAAGCTCTGAAAATGCAGCACGGTGTCAGCTTACGCATCTGCCCCTCCTCTCGGCGACCTGCGCTCGTCCGAACGAGCCCGCCCGAGGGCCGGCCCGCGGCTGGGGAAGGGGTGCCCGGGGGGGGGCGGCGCCGGCCTAAGCTGTCAGACTCATTGTTCCGGGGACCCTGCGCCCGCCGCGGGCGACTTGGGGGGACAAGGGGGGCGTTTTCACGGAGGAACTCTCAGACACCAACAGGAGCGGTAGAGCTCTTTTTTTTTAAGTGCAAACCCTCTTTCCTCGTCCCGAGTAAAACCCCGGCGTCCCTCGGGAGGCGACGGCGCACCAAGGAGGGCAAGAAGAGCCACCCCGGCACCTGCCACCCGGAACGGGCGGGGAGAGT
>VXBC01005990.1:1334291-1541722 GCA_013399945.1 Ploceus nigricollis | reverse complement strand
CTAGATCAGGAACTCGCCCGGACAGGTCACTGCCCCCGGACAGAAACTCCTCCGTCCGACCCTCCCAGCCGCCACACCGCAACGTAGGGGGACAGCGGGGCATTCCCGGGCCTGGCACTGGCGGGGAGGGAAGGAGGGGAGGCCGCCGGTACCTCCACAGGGCAGGCGACCCGGTCTCCTCAGCGAGGCTCCTGCCGCCCCCCGGCCGCCCCCGCCCCGCTGCCGGCTCAGGGCCGCCGCGGCGCCCTTAAGAGCGCCGGAACATCCGTCACAGTGACGTCACAGGCACCGCCCCAGCCCGCCGGACCCTGGCAATGAGCCTGTGAGCCTGCCCCGCCATGAATAATGCATCAGACCGGGAGCCCGCCCCCCTGGCGCCGACGGGCCGGGTGGGTGCTACCACTTCAACCAGAGGGAGGTGCCAGCCCTGTGGGCCGCTTGGGCAAGAAAGGTTCTCATTGGGCTTTGACGACCTTTCTGTCATCAAGCGAGAAACACCTGCAATAAAGAGATTTTATTTCGTTTTGCGGCAGCGGCTGCGATCGGCTTTTATCCCTACAGACGGGGCAGGGGCAGCCGTGACGCCGGTTTCTCCTGCCGCCTGTGATCCCGTCAGGCGCTCACTCGGGGCGGGGGAGAGGGCGATCGCCCCGCCCCTTCGCCTCGCGCGCCGCTCATTTGCATTGACGCACGACCGCGCGCCACGGGCGGGGCGGGGCTGGGGGTGGAGCGCGAGCGCGGCGGCACGAGACGGGCCGGGTGTCAAGGCCCCGCCCAGCCCTGGGCCGGCCCCGCCCCCCGGAGCGCGGGTCCGGAGTACGCCAGGTGCCCGTGGTCCCTCTGGGTGCGGGATGCGGGACTGTCCCTGTCCCTTTCCCTATGCCGTGGGGCACTGTAGCGTCCAGAGCTTCTGCGGAAACATGGGCTCGTCACCCTTTCCTCGCCACACACCCGAGGCCTGCCAGCAAACCTTGTTTGTTGGGCACCTCAGAGATCCACGGGAGCTCGGGCGGAACCCGTGCTGAGGTGTGGTGGCAGGGGGTGGTGGCTTCTGAGGTATTCCAGTATCAAAGGTGGGGTTTTACCCTTTCCATACAGTGGAAGCACAGTTCTTGGCAGCTGTTCAATGCAAACAAATTAACAGTTTGTCACGTATAGATGTAACGTTGATGTCGATGTATATGTCCCTGAAAAGACTAAAACCAGCGGCCTCTCTTTGTGCTCTGGGAAGGCTGTAGCTCAACAGTGAGAGAATTCATACAGGGCTGTTGAATGTGTGAGTACTTGGGGAAAGTGTCATTATGTGCTTGACCTGTTGAACTTTTCTCTAGGCATCTGTCCATGCCCACTATCAGCGACTGGATAGCTTCATTCCTCCTGCCCCATGGACCTTGGGTCTGACCCAGTGTAACAATTCTTTTTTCTTAAATCTGTATATATTTTCTATATGCATATAAAACATAGAGGGGGAAAAATTGTTTTAGCATTTCCAGTTATCTCTGATGTGGTTGTGAACCTGTGTGGATATATATTGGGGAATCTGTGCTATCTTGCAGGGTTAATATGTAAATGCATTTGCACCATCAAAGAATAATTGATATGCGTTTATCTTTGCTGTATTATGGCATGGCACTCCAGAATTACTTGTTATATTGGCATTTGTTTCAAGAACTTGGTAGTCTTACAAGGGCTAAAAAATCCAGAGTGCAGACCAAGACCTTACGGATGGTCGCATGCTGAGTAAATGTTGCAGGCCGAGTACTGGTTCCTCTCTGAAGAGTGAATTGCTTCACAGCACAGTTCTCATAAACATTAGTTTGGTGAGCTGCAGAACTGGTAGCATCTGGCTTCCCTTTGTGTTCCTGTCATACACCTGACATTGAGTTGTGTGCAAGCCTGAACAGAAGTTGCCCTCTACCTGGGGCGTTCTCAGGCAATGTCTAACAAGGGTGAAAGCAGTGCTACACTGCACTCTCCTATAACCGGCTGCCTATTTCTGCAAAGTGTGTAGGATCTCGTTCAATTGAGGGTTTTTTTTTTGTAAGCAGTCAGCTTCCCTGTCCCTCACCTTTAAATCAAGCCTGAATTCTAGCAATTCTTCCTTCAAAACAGCTGTCTTGGCATACACAAGTATTTTTTAAATTGACTGAAAGACAAAAGTGCTCACATCCTTCAGGATAACTTATCTCTGGCATGGTAGCCACTCACCCCAATTGCGTGTGTTTGTTAAGTCAGCTTTCACAGAGTGGAGATCATCTATTTTTAACCATGTAAAAAGTAAGTGTCCACTCTGTATTAGCTGCCTACAAACACAAGACAGGTGCTATCAAAGGATGATTCATCCCCTAACAAAGGTACTTTTAGAGAGAGAAACCTGATCTCTCTCTCTGTTGATTACGAAGAAAGGTTTTGTCTGTCTTGCTGCAGAATCCAGTAGGTCTTTGGTGGTCCCTTGTCTTGTGGCACACACTGTTTGACTTTAATACAAGCAAGAACAGTTGTACCAAATCAAACCAAGCATCCTGCAGGCTCTTCTGCCTCAGATACGAAACCCCTTGTTGTGTGCTGAGGCCACAAGTTCTGGCTTCTCCTCTGCCAAGTCAAGTCTCTTACCTGGCACCTTGGTGCCATCAAGAAATGCTGAGGCCTGTCCTTGGCAGTTTGTTTTCTCTCTCTACTCTCCAGTTTCTTGATTTTTGACAATTTGGCCTTTACACCCTCTTGCGTTAATGTTTTTTTCTCCCTTGTAATCCCTTGATTCCTTCCTGCTTTCTTTTATCTTAGCTTTTCTAGGGAAGGCTTGAGAGCTTTTTTTGGATTAGACTAGTTGGAAGATAATATTGTCTGAAAATAAATGCCTAAACAAATGTGTAAGAACAAGCTAAGCGTGTGAAATGCTTCTTTCAGGTACCTCACCTATTTGCAACACAGGAACTCCCTAGACCTTAGGGTGTACTGAGAGTCTTGGACTCCATGTTCCCTGATGGTTACCGAAGCGAGACTGCCTGAAGAGGAGAGCATGCTGGCAGAGCCACGCCTCACCTGAGTGACTTGAAGAAGCTAGAGAGTCATGGAGCTGGGATGAGTTCCTTAGACTAGACAACAAACATTACAAATGCCAAGCCATATGCAATATCACTATACATAATATGTAAATTGAAAAAAACAGATGTTGCAAAGCAAGCTGTCAGTATGGTAGAACCAAATATACATAAGTTATTGTTTTTTGCAGCCATTAATCAACCTGCTTCTGTATATTCATTCCAACAAATGTGCCAGACATTGACTTCACCTGGGAGGGCTGTGGTAGAGCTGGGGCTGACAGCTCTCCTGGATTTGTTGGTGCCTGAAAGACAACGATCATATTGTCTGGTGTTCTGCATCATGCAGTGGGTGTTAAATTTTGTGTGGTGAGTTTAACCAACAGTGCTATAGAATGGAAAGTATAAGGACAAATCACATGAACCTATATAAAATAACTATAACTATACAAAGATAAAATAAACTGTAAGGGTTACAGAGCAGCTCCTCTGGCTGCCATTTGGGTGCCATGAAAGGGATCATCAAGGTAGTGGTTTTGTCCCTGAGTGGTTATCATCTCTTCTAGAAATTGCCATGCACAGCTTAAGTTCTTTCCTTTTATAAACCCAGGAGAATAGCATCTTCTATTGGCCAGTGTTAGGAACAGGATATTATTATATGAGAATGGATTTTGGATCACTGTTCTTTTTTTTTTTTTTTTGCTTGAACAATAAACCTTTTAGCGGCTGTAAGAACTGAATTGGACTGTACTGAGATGCTGTGCACTTCAGAGTTGTCTGTGGGTTTAGCTCCTTTTAAAAGGTCTGTCTTCTTTTGTGGGGTAGGATCCATACTTTGTAATGCTCAGATATCACTTAACAAGTGTTACAGTTTTTGTGAACACATCATAAGTCATGAAACTTAGATATAGTATGTAGACTTGATAGGTACACAGAGCTATTTCAGCGCTTCCTCGTTTTGTAAATGGATACACACACTAGAATATCAGGAGCCTAATGTATACAAAACAAAATAGCTCTGACCAGTGGTAGAATCTCCTCTTTCCCTCCTATTAGCTAGTTGGAAAGTCACCATGCCTGTGATTTTGAATATGGGCTGCAATTAGGTGTGCACATTAGAAGTATCTTTGCTTTCATTACAATACTAAACACAGCTTTTTTGATTATTATTTGCATGTTACAGTTAAAAGTAAGTGTTACAGATAGTATTGACTTCAAAAAACCTCTTCTCTACTATGGCTCAGCATAGTAGAGTCTCATTGCCTGCTTGTAATGCAACAAGTTGTTCTTTCCACAGCTCACAATATTTATAGGCCTTTCACTATTTGCAATGATTTACTACTCCATTTGACCTCTTTTCCAAAGTGCTACAGCCACAAAAAAAAAAAAATCTGTTTCCTGTTTTCTCTTGCTGTTTCACTATTCCTTCTTGTTTTGCATATCTACTTCTTTTCCTAGGGTCTTTGTTAGCCCTCTCTATTTAGGTAGCTGTGTCTATCCTGCAGTGCTTGCCAGGGTTCTGCTAAAGATCTGCTCAGTCTTCCCTGGGATCAGGATATTTAGGGAAACACACAGTCTGCTGTCCTGTGGTCTGTGACATGTGCCTGCTTTGTTGCTCAGCCTAAACTGTGACATGGGCTTGCATATGCATTCCAGGAACAGCACATTGTTCTAACTGGTAACAAAATACACGATTCACATGCTTTTGCTAGAGCTGCTTCCTCTTAACCCTAAAGCTGACTTTTTGTTAATGACATTTTCCTCCCATGGAAACATGGTAAACAGTCTGAGACTGCAGGTTAGTCATATAGAAAAGCAGATGATGAGGTTTGACATTTCACAGGAAAAAGAAGTCTGAAGATTTATAACAATGTGCTTCATTCACTGTTCTGCTCTTGATTTTTTTAAACTCTGCAAATAATAGTCATGCTCCCTTAGGAAGGAGGTAGGGAAGTATTTTTCAGCAGTGAACAGACTGTTGAGTTACGGTAGCTTACCTTTTCTTCTGGTGGTTTTTCTCATTAAAAAAAAAAATAATTACCTAGATATAACAAAACTGGGTAAAAAACCCTTTCTTAGATCACTGTGTGTTGAAATGAAATTAAAAGCAGTCAGAAAAAATGAATACCAGCGATTGAAATAGTTTGCTTTGTTCTCTTATTCCCACCCCCATGTTACATTTTTGTTCGTTTGTTTTTAAGGTTAAAAATCTTAAAATTCACAGGAGATGGGCAGCTTTCTTGCTTTATTCAAAGTCTGACTTCCATCATGAAAGCCTGCTAAACTTGAAGGATATAGGTTCTAGTCACAAGAATGCAAAGCAGTGATCTATTCTGTTTTTTCTCCTTTGTGCCCTGGAGTTTAACCAGCACACTAGACTAATATTCTCTTGCTTGCTAGTGGCAGTTTCTGTTTCTTTTTTGTTTTGGTTTTTTTTGGTAGTGGAAGTCATTAGACTTTCTCCCAAGAGAGTCACTGCCAAAGTAAACAAACATCTTCATGAAAGGAAAATAATGCCTAGAGTATTCAGAATTCCATGTTTTACAGACGAGTATTTGTGGCAACCAACTAGTGAATTAAAGTGAATAAAATCCTACTTCTGGTTTGCTACTTTTGCTGTGCTAATTGAATGTGGCAATTTCTGCTAGCTTCTCAGCTCTGCACTGCAAGTACTGGATGCTAGTTATAATTTAGGATGAAGAAAAATGTGAGATGAAACTCGGTTTAGAAAAAAGATTTTATTTTTTATTTTTTATTGTTGGAAATTGACTAGTACATGTAAACCTCCAAGGAGTTGCTGTTGTCTCTAAAATGTTCTCCATGTGGTTGGCAAGAACAACAAGGAGAAAGGAAAGTTCAGCTAAAAAATTCATAAAGGCTGTCTGGTGGAATGCATTACAGTCATCTGTATACCTCTGTGCTCTTATCCCTCTGAACTGATAATTTTTAGCTGAGATGAAATGTTCTGACGAGCAGGAGGCTGGCAGATTTGCAGCATAGATTGTTTGAAGGTTTAAATACTGTGACTATCTCAACTTACTGTAAGTCTGTAGATATAATGTAAGCTGGAGTTGCTGAAAAGTGATAGAATGGCTCATGTGAACAGCCAAAAAAACCTGTGAAGAGCTTATTTTGTGTGCTGCAGAATTCTGCACTCTATCTTTCTACAGGATAGCAATAATTCACCAGTGGAGCAGAGACACTTCAAATTTGTTGACGATGAGACCATATCTAGTTCTTTGTTTAGGCAGTGGCTTTCACAAAGGGGACCAGTGCTAACTGGGAACTGCTGCCAACACCATCATATGTTTCTTGACAAATGCAAAGTGTTCAAAAAGTTGGCACTACAAAATAGAGATACTGTCAATCTTTGTTTAATTCTCGAAATGGCTTTTAAGCTTTTAAAGCTTGTGTTGTTGCTGGTGCACTTGCATATCAGATAATGTTTTTGACAGCCCTTATAATATGGCTGGTTAATTTGGTCACATTACTAGAACATAAACCAAAATTCTGTGAGTGCTAAGATTTTACTGCTGGTTTTTTCTGTGTGCTGTGAGCAGAAGAAGGGTTTGTGCAGCAGTGTGTGCTACTATAGCCAGAACACAGTATTTTCTATGCACTGTGCAGATGCAGCTGCCACTATTTGCCAAACATGAAGGTGTTGTTCACAGCTCTGTGAATAAGTTTGGGTTCTTACCCATTACATTAGTAGAGACATTTCTGCTAATAGCACAAATGTTCAGCCTATATTTATGTACCTGAATATTGTGGTGCAGGAAACAAATTGAAGTTTTAAGGTATTATTTCAGTGATCGTTGGCTAGGTCTCCAGAAGCCCATGGACCTGGATTGTGCTAGGAATAACTGTGTGGTGCTTCCAGTGATAGAATAATCTGTTCTGAAGGGTGGAAGACTCTAGCGTGACTGTGTGTAGAAGACGAGGTGGGAGACCCAAGGAAACTCTGGAAATTCTGGGGCAAGGAGGCTTTGAAGTAGCATTCATTGAGTCCTCTAGGTAGCCCTGATCTCAGATGCAGCAGGAGGAAGCAAGTATTTGTCTGTAGCTACTAGGTCTGCCCCCCTGGAGGAGTGTACAGATAATGTAGCAACTTAAACAGAAGGAGTATATGTTTGTACCTCAGCAGGCTATTAAAAAAGTGCTTTCAATTGCTACAAGAAAATTTATTAAAGCTTACTTATTAAACTCAAAAAAATAATAGAGAAACAGGTTCCCCTTCTGAACCATAGCATCTGTGTTGTACAAAAACCAAAGGCAACCTGTCTGATTTATATGTGAAAATACGTTCTCTTGTACTTGACCTTATTTTCTCTTTGAGTGTAAGATGGATGCTCACTAATTTTATACCACCACCCACTGTTTCAGTAAAATTATTTTCAACAGATTCTGCAAGAAATTTGCTGCTTTAATTAATATGGAATTATCTCAGAAATTACCAGTGCAGACTCTTCAGATTTACCATAGAACTAAAATTAGTCAGTCTAGAGCTGAAGAAGCACAGATTAAAATTAAAAAATACATTAACCATATAATTGTGAGTAATTATGATGATATATCCAGTAGTCAAGGTGGGGTCAACAGCTCTGGGCCGACCACAGGGATATCAGAGTTTAGCTAGGCAGGAGCAGCCAGCCTGCTTGAGGGGTAGGATGATCTCTTTCCCATTTGCTGAGGGCATGCAGCATCTTTTAGGAAATGCTCTATCATCCGTGGCTGGAATGATGAGACTTGTCCGGTGATGAGGCTGTCCCTCTGGGAGGGAAAAGGGGCAGGCCTGGATGCAGTGCAGAATTGAACTCAGCTCTGCCATACAGCAAATGAAGGCTCTCTCAACACCTGGCTGGTTTTAGTCATGCCTTCTCCACCCCTGGCTTTTTGTTTGTTTTTTAACCTACTAAGTTATATTTCTGAACAGTGCAGAGAGACTCTACTGAAGCTTTCACTTGTTTTCCTGTGAGTCTCCCTCCTCCTTCTAAATATGCCTAGCTCTAGCTGGGACTCAGAAACAAGAAATCTTGAGTTCTCCCATAATAATTTACATGTCTGATCTGATGATGAATTGTAAATCAATGTTAAGCTTCATGACTTTTGAACGTTCATGCAATTATGATACAAAGACATTGAAAAGCAATATGCTAATTTTGCCCCATATATTTTGGTTACTAAAGGTCATATTATCCACATGATTATTTCTTAATGCTCATGTATAACATTCTTAATACTTGTAAAGAAAAGAAATCAAAGAAAAAATCTTTCCCAAGAAACTATGCAAAAGCTAAACATATTAGAATATTAATGTTAAAATATTTTAGAAGTCCATTAGCTATAAAAAATAATTGAAACCTAGAAAATGTAGGGAAAATATTGCACTTAAATAAAATGAAATATATTAAAAAAGAAAACACACAGTTAAATGCCATCCAGACAACCTTAATTTGCTTCTGTAATGAAAACTTGAGGGAAATGTGGAGTTAAATTTAGTTTATTTCAGTAGATTCTATTTTTTAACCCTTTATGTCCATATATAAAAGAATTATGATTGCTTGGATGCTTTAACTGTCAACTCCTCTATTTTCATATGTTTAATTTTTTGGTAGGTTTTCTCTAACTGAGTGCTGGAAGTGCTTTCTAACCACATAGTACAAGGTGAAGGAACTAAGGAAAGAGCAGAATTATTGCCTTCATCTTCTACACAGAGAGTACAAAACCTACTGTAATTTTGTCATTTCTTCTTTCATTATGGTACTGAGCGCTCAGATCCATTTTTATGCAATGGCAAAAAACAGTTTGCTGCTTAAGTATATCTTGCAGAAGCTGAGGAACACGTACGCCACAAATCAATTGTACCCATGATATTAAGAGGGAAGATGACATAGATCTTTAAAAATTCCCAAAACTTGGCAAATGACCTTGAGTAATTATGATATCATTTCGGGTCAGTGTGCTTTGACTGGTGGTCAGTCAAAATGCATCATCCAAAGAACCTTTGTTTTCACAGTTGTAATATTCTTTTTTGTGTTCATGCTTATATAGCAGGTTGTTGCTAAAGAGCAGAAAACCTCATAAAATTTCTACATTAGGACATCGAAGGGCTTTTCCTTTCTGTCTTTCCTCCCAAATAACATTTCTTTTTTTCAACATTGAAAGGTCGTCTTTATTAGAGGAAATTTGCCAGAGACTAGAGTGATATAATTATGCCTTGTGGATGCTTTTTAATCTTGCATGAATGCCTGTAGAATTCAAGTGTCCACATGGGGAGTTATGCCATCTGAACTATAGGGGCGTAATTATGCTGGTGAATTCTGTATTGAGACAAATGCATTATGAAAAGGAATTTTATTTTGGCTCTTTACTTTTCAGCTTATTCATGTTCTGAACTAAAAGGAGGTGATCAAATCAATGAAAATAATGAAAATTCAGTGGTTACCAAGGGCTGGGGAAATTGAAAAGTAATAAATATATATGTTTCCTGGTAACACTCATGTGCATTTTGGTTCTTATTCTCTTGACAGTGTTTGAGTTTGTGAAGGGTTTAGTGAAAGGTTAATAAACAAGCCTTGTTCTTTGTTGAACCTCATAAACTAATATGTGTAATAGCTAAACACTGGTAGAATATTAGAGATTCTTAGCTCCCATAAAAAGCAGCTGGGGCTTCAGTCAAATAGGACACTGGAGAATTAGTTGAATACTTTTTAGTCTCTGTAGGACCTCAGCAGTTAACACTGATCAAATCAGCCATTGAGTTGCTATATATGAATTTTCATATGTCCCAGTTAAATTTTAGTTCCTAAATATGTGAGTCCTAGGACAGTAGTCAAAATGTTCTCTACAAAAGTAGCCCATTTACATGAAAATAACTTTTGGTAGGTCAGTAAGGGTGTAGTAACACTAATAATTATTTACAAAATATTCTTAGAGTAAATTACAAGCATGTCTCAGTGTAATTGCTGCATAGACTTTAAGAGAAGAAGAGCTCAATCATTTTGGTGATGTAATCCAGTCCAGCCTTAGCACTGACCACAGAGCATCACACTGTATGTCTTGCTTCAAGACCAAGGTGAACTTCATTAGAAAAATGTCTCATTCATATTTAAAGAGTTCAGAGAACAAAGAGTCCATACCAATGCTCACTGTTCATGTGAAGTGTTTTATTTGTGGTCTGAATTTAGCTTTGACTTGTTCAATCTTTGCTGGGTTAAAAAAGCCTTTAGTGCTGGACAGTATTCAATGAAAATACTTAAAGGCTGAGACCAAGGTATCTCAGCCCTCTTTAGTTGTTAAGCAAATCTCATTGAGGCACTTTAGTTTCTAACCGTAAGGCAAGATTTCTGTATCACCAGTTTTTCTTGTAGTTTCTTTCAAGTTTTCAAACATCTTTCTTAAGTAAGGACATCAGCATTGTTAGCAGTGGTATTACTAATGAGAGAATTACAGCAAGAGCTGAACAAAAGCATGCTCTCCTTGCTGTTTTTGAAGCATGGAGAAGATTTTGTTTTTCATATTTCTCATCACAAGCCTTTTATCAGAGACAATTTGCAAAGGCCTTCATTGAATAATATGTTGTCAAGGCAAGTTTATTAGAAAGAGACAGCAAGGTGATACCTTGTGTGATAACCAGAATATTTGGGTTTGCCCTGGGTAGTGTTGCACACAATGGTAATGCTTCTCTCCTGCTTCATATTCTTTTTATCTGCTATTATTTATTTTAGAGTTGAAAATACAGGCTTCAGTCTTTTAAATACTATTTACTTTTTTTTTCAACATGTGTAACCAATATTTTTATCATTAATGAAGCATACATCTGTCATTTTAAGTAAAGCAGTTTACAAGGATGCATGGCTGTGCCATTCTCTTTATTTCCTATTTTTACCTGTAGAATTTCCAGGTTTTTCATCAAAGCATATCCCTGTATGTTCACCCAATATATTCACCCGAGGTAAATGAGTAGAATTAGTCCAAAAAAATCTTTCCTGTGAGCTGACTGTTGAAGCATTGCAAATGGAAGATGAGTCTGGTTTTGGTTCCCAGTAGAACTCTGTTATTTATTCTTAATTAATGTAGAATAGAGGTCTTTGCATGGTGTCATGAAATGGTTTGATAAGTGTTTTAGAAGGATGCAGGTATGTGGTTTTGGATTTTTACCACATCACTCTGCAGCTGTTTCAGGCCTGCTGTGCAAGCACACTGAAACATAATATTTAAATTTCTTTTTAGTTAGCAATAGTTTCCAGTCCTGAACTGTTCTCTCCAGAGCAGGCAGTGTGCTAGTCAAAGAAGAGCCTTAGCTAGACTATCTGAGGAACTTTTTTGGTGTTCCAAAAATAGTGAGATCAATTTTATTGTGGTTGTTTGGATTTGTGCAAGGGGCAGAGCACTGCAGACATGCTTAGAAAAGGGAGCAAGGAAGCCCTTCAGCCTGAGGTCTGCTTGCAATGTGACCCTGAGAAAGAGGTGATTGAAACTGTGAGTATGGAATCTGTCTCCTGCCGTTTTCTTCCTACTGTGTTCAGTGAAACAGCATATAATATGTTCAAGGTGCAACATACAAGACATCAAAAATCAGCAATTTTTTGGTGTATTTACTGACCAAGTTTATAGCAGTATCTTAGAAAGCCCTCAGTGAAAGTGAATGGAGATAAAAGACAGTGATGAAATTTAACTAAAACTACACAGCAAGTCTGTTTTTCTGTCTGGGGTTCTAACTGAAAATTACATATTCCTAGCAGCACCGAGTATTTTTGTGTTTTGTGTTTTCTAGTCAGAACAAAACCTTGATAGTTATGGAATAATATAGAAAAACCTGGGGTGGAAGGGAGCTCTGGAGATTATCTGCCCTAGGCTCTTGTTGAAAGCAGGACCCTAGATGAGATAATCAGGGGCCTGTCAAGGCCAATGAGTTCCTCACTTCTCTGGGTAAGCTGCTCCAAGTTCAGTTGCTCTCATGGTGAAGAATTTCTTCTTAAACAGAAATGGGTTTCCCCTGAAGCAGCCTATTGCCTTGTGGCACTGGGCATCTTGCTGAAAAGAATCTCTGTCATCTTTGTAACAACAATTTAAGTGTTAGAAAATGGTGTTCTATTGGTATAAAATACACTATAACAGTGTTCAACCCTCAATTGTCTCTTCTTCATGCTGAACCAACCGAATTATTTCAAACTTTCTTCATCTGTCAAGGTCTCCAGTCCTCTGATCAGCTTGATGGCCCTCTGCTAGATTATCTCCTATTTTTTAGTATGTCTTTTTAGCTAAAAGGACCAAGACTGGACACAATATTCCAGGTGTGGCCTAGTAAGTGGTGAGGAGAATGGAATTGCTATGTCCTTTTGGTTTGCTGGCCACAGANCAAATGCAGAAGTCCAGAGAAATTCCCCAAAATTTGAAAAGAAAATGTGCTTGCCCAGCTCCAGTGTGATCCTTATGACATACAAGGTCTTTATGTTTGGTTTCTTTCCTTTGATGTGAATGAACTTGCCTGGAGTAAAGTGATTAGTCATGACTTGAATGGCTCCATCTTGGTGGTGTTGGTGAGTAAGTGGAGCTACCCAAATTTAATTTTTTTTGGAAAGATACTTACCTTAATGCTTTTAGTATTAAAAATGGTGGAACTGAGGCCTTTTTATTCTTTTTTGTATCTCATATAATTTCATCTATCAATATAGTAACTTGTGATGGGACAAGGAATCTATTTGTTTTGTTTTAGAGGAGCCAGGAAATACCTAAAAGTATTTCAAGTGCCACAATTTTTTAACAAAAGCAGCTTGGGTATAATGTTTGATGTACTGGGTAATAAAACCTGGATCAATATTCATTGCTACTCTTATTTGATTTTGCAATCCAAGTACCAGAATAAAAAAAACAACTACCAAAAACAAACCAACCAAAAAAAAACCCCAACAAAAACAACCATCAAACAAAACCACTGGCATTTTACTTGCACAATACGAATTGTTCAATTGAGTTCTCCACAATATATTTTACTTGCAGATTTCAAAGGATGAAAAACAATTAAAACTTTAATTAATATATTAAAGGGGAGTAGTATTTCCGTATTACCTTTTAAAGATATTTTCAATCCCCCAGAAATTTTAAATGAGGGTAATTAATTTGGAATTTTAGTGTACCATGAAAATGGCACACATTTTATGTCCATTATGCTAGCAGCAAAGCAGACTGTAGGCTGGTGGGCATTTAGTACAAGTACATGGACAATTCTGATGCAATGGAGAGGACCACTTTCTAGGATTTGTTCATAATGTCTGAGGAAACAATGGATTGCCATCAGTAAATCCAGAATGAGAACTACCTCTAAACAACATTAGGAATAGTCTAATCTCAGGAAAATCTCAAGGATATTGTAATATGGAAATATCTGCATCAAGCATGAAATAAATATGTATTGGACTTTGTGATACACCAAGCAGTGTTGGCTGTTGATAGCCAAAAACTCTCAGATACTGCAGTATCTCTACTTTGTGGAAACAAAGGTCTTGCACCAGGCAGAATTGTGTGGAACATAAAATCGACCAGTTCATCAGAACAGTTTGTTTCCCTAACCAAGTGCTAAAAGGGGAAGCTTTAAAAGAAAGTGTGACTTCTCAAGGAAATCCTGCTGGGTATTCTAAAGGCTATGCTTTAATGAGCAGATGAGTAAGTTACCTTGGAGAGGAAAGCTAGCCTAGTAAAGAAGGCACAAAGGTGATAATTAAACAAGAAATCAATGTTAAGTATGGAAAAGAGGGGCATAACTGAGAATGAAAATTGAATCTACACAATGTAAATGACATTTTGGAGAAGATAAAGGTAATAAGGAATTATTACTGGCCGGTAGAGCTTAAGACAATAAGAAGACATTATCAATGTATTAGGAACAAAAGAACAACTAAATCAAGTATAGATTTCAGTCTTGCAGGAACAAACCAGAAAAGAACCAATGGTTGGAAATCAAAGCTTGAAAAATTCAATCACTATAAAGATGCAGTGAGGGTGATTACATGTAGAAATAATTTCCCAGTGTAGGTAGGTGGTAAATTTGCCATTGCTAGGAATTTAATCCAATTGGATACACTTTAATCTGAGTCTGGGAACAGGCTTGGCAGCATCTCTGTGGATGGCAGCGGAGGTCATTTGTTCTGTGCAATCTTTACATCTGTGAATTTGTATTTATGTTTTGTCACTCCCTTTTTTTATAAACTGTTAAAGAAAACAGAGAGTGCTCATTGACCACAACATTTTCTCATACTTTGCTCTGCTTTAAGATAATGACTAAAAAAACTCAGTCTTATGCTTCAGGGCTACAGCTGGCTGCCTGCAGGAGAGACTCTGAATCTCTAGGTTAATTCTGGAATTTTTTTTTTATTTCGTTTTTCTCCAAAGCCTCAGGGGCAGACATGGCTGTTTGTAAAACCTTGGAGAGACTGGGCCGCTTCTCTGCAGGGAAGTCCTCTCTTTCATATAGCTGCTATCTTCTGTCTGGCTGGGGGATCAGACAGTTTCGGGGTAGCAAGGGCTTTGAGCTCTTTTTTCTTTTCTGTTCATTATGACATCTAGGCATATCTGAGATCATAATTATGATCATTTGGGCATATCTGATATAAACAACTCAATATCATTACTGGGGCCTGGGGGAGAGGCATCAGAGTCTTTTTTGGAATTCTTATTAGCTTAATGTCCTCAAGATAGATTTTTGTTTTGTTTTGTTTTGGCTTTTTTTGGGGTTTTTGGGGGGGGGGTTTTGCATAACCCAGCTCACTGTGGTAAGCAATGGCAAACGGGTGAACCATTATGCCACACACTGGTTTAAATCCTGAATTATCGCTTACTCTTGCTGCAGTAAGGGTTGTAGGTTACAAATACTGGTTCTTTTGTCAAGAAGGGCTGCTGCCAGTCGGGATGCTTGATGGAGTTGCAGAGCTGCCGCTCAGGCTTCCCGAGTGTTGCTTTGCTGGCTGTGAGCAGCAGCTAACAAAGGGTGTGTTGTGCTTGCAGCAGCTTTTATTCCGAGTCTAGCTTTCCTTCTGCAGCACTGCTTTTGTTTAAAAAACCTACTCCTCCAAAGCAAAAATAAGAAACTTTACTAACATTGCACTATCAGAGAGGGAGGATACAACAGATTTGCTTATTGTTTTGGTTCTGTTGAATTGCAAAGGGTAGTAGGTGGAAAGGGGATGTCAGGAGATGCTGGATCCAAGCTACATATCATCATCTCCTAAGAGGCAAACAGGTCTGCCAGGGTTCTGCCTGGTGGCTGTGCTGGCAGGTGTCTCTGCTCTTAAACTGCTGTGTTATATGCATGTGAAAGTACTTCTGTGCTTCAAAAAGATCCTCCTTTCCATTCAGAAAGATGTCAACAGGCACCTATTATCATCCTGCAAAGCTGTGAAAATAGACCTGCTGTTTCATCAACATCAGCGTGTTTTCTTCTTAAGCACATGAAGAAAAGGCAGCATCCCTCTGATATGAGCCCTTATGTATTCTTTTTGTGTGTCCAGTTGAGGGACACCTTTTCAGATGCTGCTTGTTGTGTGCAAGTGGAACTGGCACTTGCGTAAATAAACATATTGGCTTATTGCATAATCACCCTACCTGTGATAAACCATCTATTCTATGATTTGTCATTTGTCATTTTGCATCACATATAACATTAGCTTATGATATGTATATGTTTAATTGTGGGCTTATCCTGTACCCATTGTCTCCCAGGTGGCTAAGTACCTATCTATAGCTCTTCACGCCTCAGTACGGGTTTGTACGTAGGAGATGCAAGGAAAAGTAAGTCCAGCTGGAAAACGAGATAGATGGATTGAGAGAGATGAAGGGAAAACCCAACAGATCCAGATCATTCCCTGAAAGGCAGAACTAAAGAGAACTGGTGTGCTCTGGCTTTGTTTCTTTGGGGTGCAAGATATTTGTGTTCATCCCACTGAAGTGCCCTCTTCCATGGTACTTTCCAATCTCTCTGTGTCCTTATAGTGAGATGTCTCACTTAACCCTAGCTCCTCTTCATTCCATGGTTTTTAGCCACCATTGCTTGGCCTAACAACTGGGAATGACACAGCAGATACTGTTCTGGAGGTGCATTCATGCAAGGTGGCCAACCTGTACGTGTCCAGCATGGTCAGCAGCTGCTACCAGATGAACTTAATCAACTGCTCCTCATCTTTGCTGGCAGCAAAATTAATGACTTTGGGAGCTGCCTTCCATGATGTGCTGAATTTTGCACAGGTCTGTTGTAAGATTTTCCTACTTAAAAAATGACTACGCTGTTCAGTTCACTTGAAGCTGAACAAACATGACAGAGAGACGGTGTGATGCACGCAAGCTTCATTTTCTCACGAAGCCAAGCTAAAAAAAAAACCCCAAATCTGCCTAGGAAAATTTTCAGCCAACATTTGAGAAGCTTGCCATTAATTATCAAAATGAAGAAGCAGAGTGTGCTAACACAGCGTTGATTCAAACCATCAGAATCAATTTCTCAAAAAATAAATGTGCTGAAAATAATACATATAACACATTAGACTTGTACACTGCCTGGTATCGCTATTTAGTTTCTGCATCTGGCCTTTTTAACAGCCTCCAACCCTAAAAATCACCTTGCTTTCCCCAAACTCTAGAGGATAAACAGAATTTAGAAGGACCATTTTCTTCCTTAGGTGTCAGAAAACCTTTGTCTTTTAAGGTTGTTTATTCAAAGTGAGTAAATTGAACTAGGTCAGCTTGAATTATGATGATGTTCTTCAGAGTGCCTGTGTTCCTGGAGCGTCTCTGGAGGACTGCTACTCTGCAAGGTGTCTGCCACCAACCCGTCCTCTTGGCCGTTGTTGCTCACAGAGGTTTGCGCTGTGACAAACATATCTATGCAGGCTGCGCAGAGCAGATTTGGGTTTGTTGATGCAAAAAGATGTAGACGCTAAATATGCATTTATTGTATCGCTGTTTCTACTGCTGTAAAGTCAGTATTTTGAAGGCTTTAAAGTTTCTGGAAATGGATTTTTGATTTATTCTGATAACAGCCTTCTGGTGCTTATTCACTTGCCTTCTGTGTTCTGAAGGCCAGTTGGGAACTACGGCTCTTACAAATCATCCTGTGTATTTTGTGTTAATCCAGGCCTTCCTGCACTTCACTTTGTTGTTATAAATGCAGTTTATAATTAATACAGAATGTGGTTCTTCTGCCCGGTGACTTGGAAATGTTAAAAGACAGCATTCAGTCATAGTTTATGCGTCTGGTGATGCGGACTGGGTTTTTAAAAGAACCCAGAAGAATTAGGCATTCCAATTTCATTAAAATGCTGTGGAAGTGAAGCATATAAGCTCTATTAAAAAGCTCAGCCATTATCTATAGCTCTTGGTTTTTTTCCTCCATTTTAATTTGTGCATAAGCCTGCTTTGGGGAGAGAAGTGGACAGGGCTGATTTTGCTCACCTTTCCTTCTCCTTGGTGCTGAGGAACAGCCCTGCCATAGAGCTTGAGCATGCTGCGGCTCACTGAGCCCTCCCATTTTGAACTACGGCTTCATGTAGCCACACAGGTACTGATTTTATAATTAAAACCTCATTTTCTGAACCATAAAAATGAAAGTAAGTATCTGATCAATAAAACTGTTGATATAAATAGTTTGGTGAATATGATGTTGAAAATAATTTACCCATATATGCGTCTGTTTGTCTATCTATCTATGACTTCCTGGAAATGATTTGTACTTTTTCACACTCTGAAATTTTCAGGGAGACAAAGCTGAATTAAAATCAGTGCAGAAAATAAAACTGTACTACAGAATGTAAAAGAATTGGATATGTTACTTTTAAATACAATGCAATATGACTAAGTGTTACATGTAATATTCTGTCACATGTCTAAGAGAACACAGAAGTTTCCTTTATATGCAAGAATCAAGAAAGTACAAAATGATAAATATAATTAAGAGAAAGATGAGAGATCAAGAGGATACACAGTCAGGTGAAGAAGAGTAAGTAGGGAGTGAAGTTTGTTCTGCAGTCAGAGGAGATTGCTGCAGCAGTACAGAATATGCAGAATTGCTGCAGGAAGGAGTTAATCATTGTGCCAGCACTGCTCAGCCCCTATTTATTGCAAAAGAGGATTAATGGTTTTCCTGCCTGGTGCTGAAAATAGAAGTCAAATTTCAGTTGTTCTTGAAGGCAGATATAATTAGATTGTGAAACTTGTGGCTTTTGGGTCTAAATAATAGGACAAGAATGACTACCCTAAATCAGAACAGAGTGCAGTCTCTTAACTGTTTCTTAGGAGTGAGAATAGGACAAGCACAGAGTGATACTTTCCCCATTTTCCAGCTGTGCACAATATACGCTCTACTTAAACTGTAGATGAGATGGATCATATATTTATTATCCCTTGCTGAACCCTTTCTCTACACATTGTTCCAATTATTTAGTAAACACATTTATATTTTTGTTAGCCACAACATTCTTGTAACAACAGACTATACTGTGTGGCTGTGAATTGTATGGAAAAATATTTTTGTTTGATTAAAACTGTGATACTTGATGCTTGTTAAGTTTTATGGTAGGATAATAGTGAGCAAATGTTTTTTACTTACTAGCTACATTAGATTCACTTTTATATACAATTATTTCTTATTTTTCATCTCCTTTTAAAGTTGAAAGGTACTTTCATCCACTCCCATACATTTACAACGGTATACTGCTATTCATCTCTGTTGTCTAACATACATCATTACTACCTCTAATAAACCTTTGGACATGGATCATTCAGACTTAGATGAAGTGTTTGGAATGTGGATGCAGTCTGGGTTTATACAATGGTGTAATATTTTGTCTTTTCATACTTACAGAATGATTTTTTAATTCAGTTTACATTTTCTGTCTGCCAGTGAGCACTGGACAGATATTTTCAGCGAGTTCTCAACAAGTCTAAGATTCTTGCTGAAGTGATACTAAATTATTTATTTGTTTGTTATTTGTCCCTGTGTATGTACAATTAGGCTTCCCCCCATGTGTATTACTTTGCATGTATCGATATTAAATAACGTCTACATTTTTTGTTGCTGAATCATTCAGTGTTCAGTATAATGACACCTTTTGAGGTATTGACTGTTTTGAGTAATTTGTGTCGTCAGCAAACTTTACCATCTCATTATTAATTCCCTTTTCCAGATCATTTATGAATATATAGAAGAGAGCAAGTTCTAGTGCAGATATCTGATCACTTCTCTCCCATGGTGAAAACAATTTATTACTATGCTCTAACACATCATTTATCTACTGAAGAATTTTCATCCTTCTGGTAATTTAGTTTCTCTAAGAGCCTTTAGAGAAAGGACTTGTCAAAATATTTGACTTCTGGAAATTCAAGAACACTACAGCAACTGGCATTCCAAAGCTGGCTGACATCTTTGAAGAACTATTAATATCATCATTTTAATCAATTCACAGTAAATTGCAACCCCCAAATTTAGTAAGGTTTCTCTATTTGCAAATACTACATTATTTGTATACGAAGAATATCTCAAGTACTTTTACTATTCGTACTAAGGTTTCTAGCAGTTAGTGACAATTTCTGCAGAAAAGTTATTTACTATGCTGCCAGAAACTCCAGAGCGAGGTGCAGCTTTTCAGTGACCCCGAGTGGAGCATGGTTTCTTTGCGATAGAAGTCTTCTATTTATTTTCTGTAAATGACACATGCCTGAAGCAACAGGGAGGGAATGAAAGTTACATTTTATCACAGTAGCATTTGCAGAAAGGTGAACTGTGAGAGTCCCTATTTTTAATGAAGCTTGGGCCAACCATGAGTTCCTAAAAACCTTACCTGCAGGTGCTTAATTTTTTTTTATTAAAAATTGATATCTGAGCTTTATGAACTTATGATTAAACTTTTAAAATAAATTAAAGGTGAGAGGATTAGATGTGAAATTGGAAATGAACTGTGGTACCTTTTGCCTCTAGCTCAGCATTTTGAAGGCAATCCAAATGAGATGTGACAAAGTGCAGTGCACTCTTTTCTTTTTTGCTGACCTATGTGAAAGTGGCATTTGGTCTCTGCCAGGTTTTTTGTGTATGAATAGCCACATCACTATCCCTGCTACTGTAATTAGCACTATTAGCCCCTTATTGGAATTTAAAATAAATAGGCCATGATTTAGATATCACAGAGACTAAATTATCCCCTTAGATGATTCACCCAGACTAGAAGAACAGCCAGCTCCCCCCAGCTCTCCCTTTTTTCCACTGTTTGACAGAAGTTACAAAGGTAAGTTTTACGTGGCTGATACAGCCTGCTCCCATGTTGCATCATATTTGAAATGTAAAGTATAAAATCCTGTTGAAGGACAGTTCCTAGGTGTGAGTTGAATGAAACTGTCTTTTAGTCTGTTATGGGTCTTGGCTACTCTTGGACAATTCCTTCCTGATGGGAAAAACTTTGGCAGAATTCCTCATGATGTCCAAAGAGGTGCTCCTAGATTGGAGGTCTTCAACCTCCAATCTAAACTTCACATACCTCCTCAAGAGAATAAAGTTAATCTACATTGGCCTTTGCTTATCGTGACCCTGATGTTGTTTCTGCTACCTGTTCACTGTTAGGCTGCCAGAAAATCTTTAGGTACAACCAAGTTATTTCTCCTAGTCTTCCCACACTTATATATAAGACACCATGCAGTAATAGATGCCCTGGAAGGGAAATGGGAAGTGTTTTTTAAGAGAAACATTGCATGCAGCTTAATGTTGACATGAACGCAGTCTACAGCTGGTGCCTTTCTCTTTGCTTGACTGAAACCCCAGCTGCTTCTTCTCTTTTCCCCAAAGCACCTAGTGGATTTTCTCTTGCTTCCTCCATCTGAACTTTGTCTCTGCTCCCTGTAGAGAAGAGGAAAACTTAACAGCTGGACAAGGCCCAGTTCTTCAACCACGCTGCTTGCCAGTGGTTGCTGGGTTAACAGAGGGCTGGTAATCCTTATCCTGCTGCCATTCAGAGCCCCAGATGATGTACAGTGCACACAATGCTTCTAGACAAAGGGTGATGGCACAGAACTCTGTCATTGCTCTTCTGGGGCAGTGATCATTATCCAAATGGTCTCTACATTGTCGTAATGGGAAAAATATTGATGGCCTCAATGTCTATTGCATTGGATTATTTCAAAAGCGATTAGCAGTGGCACTAGAGCCAATGACAGGTGATACACTACTGCACTGCTTTAAAAGTCCTACATGTTATGTCAGCAATGTGCCAGTATTCAGCCTTCAAACAGATGCATGCCTTCGAACCACACAAACACTAGCTGTTATTCTGGAAGAGAAGCAGTGTAAATGTGCTTTTTTCCCACACTTTCAGCAAATTGTGGACTATTTTAAGTTTTTATTCAAAATAACTATTTGGACTTAGTTTTGGAACAACAAAAACATGCTGGCTCTTTCAATGCAGACAAAAACTTAAGCTGTCAATATGCAATTCTTGAAACAACGAGAATTTCAGCAATCAAGTATGAGGCAATTCTTGTTTCCCACACTAGGTCAGCACTTTCTTGTAGAGTTAGTTCACGTCGTCATAGTGTGCTCCATGGAGGTGACTCATTTGTGTATTTTGGAGTTCAGACAAAGCCTATTAGCTGACTTTTCTCTGTTACCTTCCACATGTTTTTCTTGCATTTGTAACAGCACAGTCTGCCTGCTATCTGCAAATGGAACAGCTTCTCATCTATACTTTCCTTACACACAGAGACTTCTAAGTGTGTCAGGCTATGGCTGAGAAAGCTAGGTTACATGCTACCTGGAAATTATCACAGAGGGATCTAAAAATGATCTTGCTTAATGAACAAATAGGGGTGTTTTCCTGTGCTGGTCCAACTATTTGACAACTGCTAGCTTGTAAAGTTGGATATAATTACACGGGGCTGAAGATCCCTAATAATAAAGTAGTTTTTCATCTGTATAGAAGTAACTGTGCCAGAATGGCTAGGTTCATATCAACATTACTGCAATATATGATACCACACGTACCATTTTAACTATCTTGGTATTGTTAAAATGGGCAGTTTAACATTTATATGTGTATAAAGCCTTTAAGCAGAGAAATGCTCAATCTGTTCTCCATTTTGGAAAAGTGTCTATTACCTTAGGAAGATTGTAGTCGCCCTGACAACAGGAAGCTTTGCTCAAACTCCATCCGTTCAATTCTCTCTATGTAGTCAGACATGAAATTGAGTTACAGTGGCTTAATGGGTTACCACATGTCAGTGGAGACGAATTTGTGTGCAGTCCAGTAGCCCATTGCCAACACTAGGCAGAAATCATTAGATCAAACAACTCCATTTCACAGAGGTTTTAAAGATTTTTTTTTTCTCATGTATGCTTGTAGTCTAAGAATGAGCACACAATCTATTACTATGCTCAGCTGAAGACTAAGGCATTATTAAGCAGTAATAAGTTGATCTTGTAACTGAACTACAAAATAGAGTTTTGAAATAATTTAATTAGATCTGTTTTAAATTAGTGAATGGGAACTGAAAACATGTATATATGGAACGACTCTGTCTTATATGCTGATAAAATAATACCTGCAGTGACTGCATTTAGTTCACTTGTATACTGATCACTGAAGATTTTCAGAGGTAGCTTAGAATCCATGATTTCCATTTGAAATATTTCCAGGTGTGCTCAGGCAACTTTCTCCCATTTATCCCTAGAATTTCATGTTGATGCTTGTTTCAAGAAAATTACATGATCTTTTGGACTTCTGACAATTTTACCTTCATAATGAATCTTTTTTATTTTTCCAACCTGTCACGGATTTGCTGACATGTAAAAAAACCTTTGGAGAGCCAAACCACAACAGTATGGAACAAACAGCTTTGTATGGGTTTGATTCTTAACAAAACCATACTCTTTGTTTCGTAAGTTTTACTAAAAAAGATAAAAGAATTACTATACTTAAATTAATGTCTCAATGGATGTCTCATATCTTGATTACAATTATGCTTATGGCAAGAACATTGCCATCAATTGCAATGCCTGAAAATGTTTTGGGAACTTCAAGAAACCAAGATCTGACTACACATTGTGAGGTAATGCCTCTAGGGTAATGTGTGGAAGAAAAAGAGGGTTCTGCTCTTTCAGAATTAAAAAAGATTGTGGTCATATTACAGTTTATGTTGGTTTCATCTTAGCTGACAATAAAGACCGTAATTATTTGCAAGAGAAATTTGAATGTAAATATTGTCAGCATTTTTTCACACTTTTTCATTGTGAAACAGAAACCATTGAGTGTAATGAGAAGGAAGTTAAGATACTCCCTCTCAGGATACTGTGAGTTTCTTACATATTGCCACACCCTGTAAGTAAAAAACAGATCTCCTAATAGCAGCTAATCTGGATTACTTGAAATACTGTACTGCAAGCACTCGGCCAAATTGCTCCTTGTGGTCAAAAACTCCCGAGGTCAGAATTTTATCACAACTTCTTTAGCTTGCTAGCAGATTCTCCCTCTTTTTTGAGGGCTGTTGGGTTTTTTTTGTTTGTTTGGGGTTTTTTTGTTGCTGTAAGAAAAAGAGAGATGAGAGAAAAGAGAAATAACAGCTCTAAACATGGAGCTATTATCTATAAAATTGATTTATGATGGCTTATGCAATTTACCTGTACTTCAGTCCTTGAGGAGAACAGTACTTAGGGAGTAAGAATACTTCCATAATTATGCTCATCAGTCTTTTTTTTGGTATCTTTTTTGAGCCATGAGTAAAAGCACAAATGTTCTTTTCAAGTAAGGTGGACCCTGAGACTGATTTCTCATCAGCTTCTAAATAACCTGTCTGTAGTAACTTACTTCTGGTTTACCTGGATTGGATTAGGTTTGGCAAGGTGAAGGTAGGCTTATTTCATAGAAATCTGGCTCCCAGGAAGTCAGTTTTCCAGTAAATTGTAAAAAAGTTTTATAATTTTTTTTTTTAATCTTGATCTTAGTGCAGCATTAATTTGCATACTTCATTCCTTACTGTAAATTTTTTTCCATGGCAATTGCATTACTTTCTGTAACTGTGCTGTGAATGAAGCAAGCCTTTGAACTATTGTTTTCTCTTTTGATTTTTTTGTGTGCGTTCCTATTTATAGATAAGGATGGGCCCAACTGCCCACCTTTTGATAAGTTAAGAATAAAACAGTTAATTCTATGATTTGACCTGTCAGATTCAGGCTAAGGGAAGATGTTATTTTTAGTCCTACTTACTTTTTGGATAAAAGCTTACAGGGAAGAAGATCAACATATAACTGAAATTAACCCCTTGACAATGCCTATTCTGCTGTGTAATTAATAAATTAATGGATCATTAAAAGACCTTTAAAGAATGTTATCCATCAGAAATACTACCTTTGTATGTGCAGTGCTTATATCCCAGAAACCCTTGTGTTAAATTTGCCTTACTAGGAGCCTGCAATCCTTTTGAGAAAGGATGAAAGAACCATAAAATAAGTTTATGTTGTTCAGTCACCAAATGTTATAAATGACTAACACAATATAAGCAAACCAGTAAATCTAATCTTTTGCAACATGTATATTTAACAGTCATAAAATCTACTTTTGGGGATGTTGATATTAGACTTGTTTTAGATGCTGCTTGCCATATATCCAAATTACTTAGACCTTGAATAAAGCTAATTTTTCTTTCTAGAAACAAACATATAATTTCCAAGGTGACAAGAAATCTCCCACAGAAACTGTAGAATAATAGGATCTAGTAAATGCTTGCTATTCAAAATAAGTTTACCACCACAGCATCAGAAAACCTTATCGTGAAGGTAATAAACAAAGCATGACTTCCCATCTGTCTTTTGTTTTTTTAATTATCCACTTGACAGAGAAAGAAATGTGCATATTAGAATAATGTAGAATTGTTTTGCTGATTTGTTTCCTATAATGACATATAGTGTGATATGCAAATGTGTATGTGAATGAAGAAATATGCTTTTCATTGAAGATAAAAGGGGGTTAAGCACTTTTCTAATTTTTATTAGGTCTTCAGGAATGGCTCTCGGGAAAGTCCTAAAACTATTCACCCACAGTCAATTTTAATTTTACTGTGTAGGCTTCATTGTGTGACTGTTGACCATGGTGGTTTCTCTGGAAATTTATCAATCTTGGTCCTCAGCCATGAAATGCCCTATAGAGCAAGACTTGAGGCATTCATCATTCTGTAGGGAGCTGGACTAGCAATCCAGAAATCAAAGGGTTTGCTTATGATGGCTGCTCATGCATCAAGAGTGCTCCTGGCATGCTGGACTTGCTGAAGGGATGCAAGGTCTCTTGCCCAGGGTATGTCCAGTAGTTGGGTCAAGGAGAGAGCTGACATGAATAACCACAGTTGTTTTATTGGCCTGACAGGGAGCCTTGGGTACTACCAGAGTCAGGAGAGAGCCTTGTCCACAGATGTTGCTATGCAAGAGCCTCCTAGGTCTGAGGAATGCAGGAATTCTCCTGGAGCACGGACTGAGCTGGCCAATAACTCCACCATAGACTTTTTTGTTTGCTTGTGCTTCATCTTATCTAGAAATTGCATTGCCTGGAAAAAAGTAAAAGTGTTTTGTTTTAATAAGATCAGACTTGTAAACTCGAAACAAAAACTTTAAAAATGCACACTTGTGACATTAGTCTGCTTCTATGGGGCCTTTACTTTCTTGATGAATTATTTTCAGAATTCATTTTTGACAGTTTTTTCCTTTTGATTGATACATATAGAACGCTATGAGACTGCAACATGGCAGTTCTCTTATCAAACTGCAAATGGGATCAAAATCAGGGAAGGAAACAGATGCTGCAGTGATTTCTTTGCACAGATGCAGCCCTTCTTCCCTCCGCACCCCAATCACAGCTGGTGTGTTTGAACAATGAGGGCAACCTCGGGCACCATGGTGCTTGTGGCAGGATTGCTTTTGGCCTGACTGCTTCTCAAGATGCTGTCTCCTACCCCGCTGCTGTTCAGTAGAAAATGGCTCTGTGTTTTGGCACTGACTGGTTTGATCTCTATTGCCCTGGCTTGCCAGCAGCTGGCTATAGAAACTGCTTTTCCCTCTCTATGTAAAGTACAGGTCTTTTAATTTGATATGTAGAAGTGCCACAGTTTTGAAGCTTATACTTCCTTCACCAAGCCCAAAATAATTTGAGTTAGTTAATTGCCAGGACAAAGTTAGATTATCGTCTGTTATAATGCATCCTAGGAGATGAGCCATGATGTGCACTCCATTTGAAAATGGGGTGGGTTTGTTTTATTAGTTTAAACTTTGCTATATAATATGGAAACAATGAATTGTGGGCATCTTGTTCTAAGAACTATGTTTTTATGGAACAGGTGTGCAGAGCACCAGATTGTTGCATTTGGATTGTGCATAAATCCAAATAGATAAAACCCAAGTGCTCCATTTATTATGTGTAGATTTAAAGATATTATATCTTTGTATTACTTAGGTGTATCTTGCACCAAGGTAAGTTTTAAAATAGAAAATCATGTGTGTATGCATATTCTTCAACATGATTTCTAGCTTTCAATTATTGCCTAACACATTTAATACTTCTGTGCCCTTCAGCTCTGTAACACTGTCTCACGGTAAGTAAAAGATTAATTCTCTTACTTCACCCCACAAGGCAAAGATAGTTTTTGTCATTCCTTAGTTATACACTTGCATATATAATAGAAAAAAGTAATTTACTTTTCTACCTATTCTAGATAATGTCACATAGAACTTAAGACACACTCAAAATCTGGAATCTCTGTCAAAATACTTTACAAATGATTTCCTATCTTGTGTAAAACCTTCCCACAGCCACACAAGGAATTCACTCGTGAAATCTCCAACAGCCATATGGTAGGTCATTTCAAGCTGACAATAAGTAAACTTTCACTTAACAGAAACACAGGTTTACTTCCAGAAGTAAGGTCAGGATCTTCTGAAAGAAGGGAAGGGTGTTCTAGCTTGCTTTTAGAGGGCATGTTGTTGTATCACTTAGATCTCAGAGCTGTGTCCTCTGAGTCCCTCTCTAAATCTGAAGATGAACATATTTTTATTATGTAAAAACTGATTATTCACTTTCAACACAGCCTTTTCTTTCTGCCACTTGGCATATACCACTATGCAAATCCTTAGGATTCTTGAAACGGGAGGAATAGGCAATAGTGCTGACCCTTTCCACCCGTCCCACCAGCTAGCAGTGCTAGCTAGTTCATATTTACTACCACATATAGATGTTCTAGCAGAATAATTTTTACATCTACAGAGTGGCAGGGTGCTGTATCTCACTCTGAAGCGTTATATGCCAGCTTTCTCCTAGTGATGCTTTTGCACCTTCAGTACAAAGCTGAGACTTGAAAATAGAGTTTTATTTTACCTGTTGACCCTCTGTACTGTATATACACTGAAGCAATTCAGGCAAAATACAAAATTACTAAAGTTTCTGTCAAAATCCAAAGGGGAAATGAATATTTGAAATTTTACACATCCAAGCTTCTCCTGCTTCCCAGTTTTTAGTGCTTAGTTTACTTAGAAGGGTCAGAAAATTCAAAACCCAAAATCCATGGGGCTATTGCCCCATGGCAATAGCATCCGCCCAACACTGGAAATTTCAAAACATCAACTGATCTCAAAACAACCTCTCATCCTGAGAGGAAATAACTGAGAACTTTTTATGAGTTTAAATGTACTCTTGCATTGTAATTTGGAGGATAGCTGAAGTGACACAGGAGAACAGGAGGCACATACTAATCAGAGAAAAGCTGTACAGATTATGCATGTTATATGTGCCTGAGTGTTGATGGAGCTTTATGAGCTCACCACAGAGGCAGTGGTCAGCTGGGTGGACCAGGGGCCATCTAAGAACAAATAAGGTAGCTGGGGCAAATGGAAGTCAAGAAGTTTCTCACATTTACCCACTTAACCAACCTAAGTAAACTCCTCACAACAAAACAGTTGGTGAAAATATTACAACAGCAAGTTTCAGGTTGACTTGCTAAAGACATCTCTGGCAAACAAGGTAGTTGCAGAAGTCATTAAATGTATCTCCACACGTTGGTGTTCAGACAGAAGCGTACAAGACTCTTGGGGTGGGGCAGTTACGAGAGATTGTGCCCCTGCAAAGAGTCTCACCAAAATAAGATTTTAGCCAGACAATATGGACAGGAGTGTTGTCCTTATTCCTTGCTCCTATACAGCAAGCCATGTGTCTCCTCTTTCAGGTGACAGACAGGTGTCCAGAAGGCAGATCTCACTGCGTGAAAAAGATGGGAGGTGTTTGCCTTCACTGATTTGTCTGGCTATCAAGCTCAGTTATTGCCACTGGGTCCCAAAGCAAGGAGTGAATGCATGCTTTTCCATGGTTTAATGGTCTTCACACCAAACTCTCTCCAGTGATGCACTATTAAAAGTGCAAGTCATGCAGTGATCAGGGCAGGGACCACAACATGTACTAGAACTGTGACAGTTCACACTTCATAATTAATCTGACAGAAAGATTAAGTAAGGGCTTCTTTTATAAAATGAAAATGAAGAGTACAGGATGGTAAGAGGTAATCTGCCTTTTACTAGAAATAAGATCTGAAACATGCATTCTTGTGTTTGTACTGGATAAGATCCTATGGATGGAAATAAGATGATTTACATTTATTATATGCCATGCCATGTAATGATTTTGTGAACACGATGTGTGTGCATATATATTATCTTAAAATGCTTACTGCTTATGAGGATATAGAAAACAAGCTGTTTATTCTCAAGATAAGTTTAAAGTATTAATTATTTTGAATGTGTAATAAAATTGGTAGTTCCAAAGAACTTGACTTAGAAAATTAGAAGTTTCTAAAACAACCAACAATTCATTTTGGGCTTCATTTTAGCTAGTTGTGCATGCTTAAATGAGACTAAGATTTGCCCTTAAATTGTTAAAATTATGTATGTTTTTAATGATAACTAATTTCTAATAGCACTTATAAATCACAGTATTTACATTCCTGATCCAAAAGACAACAAAGAAGTCACAGAGACAAAATATTGTCCATCTCTGTAGATATATGCCATAAAATAGAAACAGAGAAAATGTTTTTTTCCCCTAATGCTTGTAGTTTTCATGCTTTGCTTTTCTAACTCAGTGTGCTTCAGATCAGGACCTCGATATCTCATTGTGGAACAGCTCCATGAAGAGAAACTATGAGCAAAGCTTTCTAGACTAGCTGAGAGCCTGTGGGGCAGAACACTTATTTGGATAATGAGATAATATCATCATCAGGTCTTAAATAGGACCACATTCCTTGCTATTAAATTGTTGTGGTCTGTTTGGTGTTTTCCTGAATGTATTAAATCTTTTCATCCTCAAGAACAAGTGTGATCTTGATGATATGATTAATTTGACAGCATTTCCAGCTTTCTTAATAAAAACCTCCAAACTAACTGGATTAACTCTAGGCTAGTTTAGAAGTACATCACACATTGCCATCATACATAAATTTGATTGACAGTACCTATACAGGTGTCCTTTGTTCACCATCATAATTCTGTTATCTAGTTTAAAAACTATGCTTCTCAAAGCATGAAATAGGTTTAAAAAGGATGCCAAAATGAAAAAAGTTAAGTTCTTTTAGTCTGTTGTTCTTGACCATGCAACTGTATCACATTTTTAACTTTTATACACATGATAGCTTGAAATGTACTTGATTTTTGTTAATGAAAGGTGGGATTTTCTTCTATTCCTTTGTCTCAAGGAATTGTGGCTCTAAGACAGCATGATGACTCACTAGAATTTTGAGACAGTGATATTGCTCAGACAGAGTGGTATAAAATGATGCATAGAGATCTCTTTATGTTACACTATCATTATGTCATTATTGGAAAATTCTTCAGTGACATAGATTCAAACAAGTATTTCTTAATAAGAGCCAGTTTTTATATTTTTGAAAATATTTATTTTATGGCAGAAATTGAAGTTTTGACTGTATTGCAAATTTTGGTATCACCACTTCAATGTAGATAAATATAAGTAATACCCATGAAAAAAACAATCTTAACTCTCCTTGCAGCGTGATAGGCTCTGAATTGAATGTTAGCACTTAGGAATGAGATCTCAGAATTTTAATGAATAGTTCTTATGAAACCACCAATTTAATGCTCAGCAGCAATAAAAATGTAAATTGAATGTTAGGAATTATTAGAAAAGAAATAGAGAACAAAAGGAACTGCATAAATCCCTACAGAGTTAATGTCCCCTCTTCTTAAAAACATGTAGTGGAGAACTGGAAAAAGTTTAGAGAAAGAAAACAAGAGGAGTATGGAAATGCCTTCACATGAAGAGTGACTTAGAGGTCTTCTAAGTTTTGAAGAAAATGATGTGGAGACTACTGGTTCCTTGCCTCTTTGTATCAAGATCTAGGTGTCTATGAGCCCAGCATGTACGCAGTTCAAAGCTACCTTATGTTTTTCCTTATGCAGTGTGTACTTAGGTGTGCAATTTGTCGGTGTGTGTTGTGAGCTAGCAGAGGCAAAAAAACTACACAAGAATTCCATGGAAGAAGATCCCATTGTGAAAAACTAAACACAAAGACATTAGTGTTGGCACAGGAGATAACAAACACATCTTCAGGGAAAGCCATCACTGTGTGTTCTCATACCCTTTCCGAGGCATCTGCTGTTGATTACTGTCGTGGGCCAGGTAGACCTTTGGTCTGACTAGGACCATTCCTATGATGTGTAGCAGCATCAGAAGAATTTATCAGTGGAGGAGCTGGGCTGATTATGTAGTTTTACTGAGAGCAGATGGTACTTCTTGAATCTGAAGAGTTTGTGGCTGTAGGATAAGCTTATGTGTTCAGATGTCAGTGCTTGATACGAACTAAATCTAAAGAACTCAGGATGAACACAGGATGAAAAGAAGAATCTGTGCTTCTCAGGACTATTGCTGCAGGCTGGCTGAACAGAAAACAGACTGGGGGCGTAGGCAAGAAAATGACATGAATAAACCTCTCTGAAATAGATAACTGCTGGCTTGAAACTCTCTTGTAGCCTGTGGTGAGTGGACGTGGTTTTAACTCCCTGTTCTGAACTTGATAATCATTGGCTTTGAAAGAGTGCATAAAGTTATGTCTACACCACTGTGACTTGCTATGAAATGTAAACAAATGCTACCTTTTGCTTGCCATCTGATAAGGCTGATGCAGACTGATGCTTGTTTCTCATACATCCTCTTTAGGTGGGTAAGAAAGGCCAAGAGCATGGAACACAACCGTACAGCAGAGCCTCAAGGCCAGTTAATATGCCCGAGCTTGCTATTTATCAGTGCAGGTATAACCAGAGTGCCTTTTAAGTGTCTTTTTAGCCCCTTTTACCCAACTGACAAGAGTGGGGAAAAGTATAAGTATAGCCTCTCTTATTTTGCAGAAAAGCAATAACTGTGATTCTGGTTTATATTAGAGCAGCTTGAAAAACTGCCCTGCCCTGGCAGCCCTCTAGACTTTATGTCCAAACTTAGATCACATGTGTTCAAGCTTATATCACATATGACTACACAAACACTCACTTGAATAAACCCCTGGGCTGCTGGGCACAATTACATCAGCATTTGCCTAAGCTCAACATTTATGTTCCTTAAGAAAGGCTATCACTTAATTTTTTGCTTTTTCTCAAATTTAAACAAAACCTTGAAATTTCAAAATTTACTGAGAAATAACATTTTGGAATTGCTTTACTTGAAGTCATCAAAAGAACTCTTTATCAAAGACTTTGATGAAATCAAACCAGTTTGTTTTGCCTTTATTATTTTGACTTTCAAGTGATAACATATTTGAAACATAGTGATTTAAGTGATGAAGTCCAACTGAAATTATGTAACCTTTTAGAAGTAAAACCAAATAATTTTCTTTAATTTTTTTGATGAACTCAATACATTTCTACAGATCATTGAGTCAGCACTTGCTAATGAAAAGCAGTTCTTCTGGAACTGCTTCAAACAGTCCTTGCAGGATATAAGACTTTTAAAATTCCAGACTGTAGATAAAAGCCTTCCAAAAAAAGAAAAAGGAAAAAAAAAAAAGGCTTTTCTTTTACTCTAAAAAGCAAAATTACTCAAACTAAACAAATGTTTATGTTTTCTGCCTGCATGTCACACATGAGTGCCTGTGAATATAGTCTAACACATTTGACAGTTCTGCTGGTCTGATTTAGTACTTAATTCTGCTTTTTTTTATCCCCCAAATTTTTGCACAATATCTGCTTTCATCCTTACTATTAATACTGGCTAGAGTCTGAGTTATATTCCATCCCATACAGCAATGCTCATAGGAGCATTTTGAAGTTAAAATAATATTCCAGCATCAATTTTATACTGTACTGTATTATAATAACTCTTTCATCTTTGTTTTTAAATGCTATTTTGAAAACCACAGATTCTCAGGCTTCATACCTTGCTCACCAAAGGAACAAAGACTGAACACTGCTTGGCTCCAAGTGTCAATCAGGACGTAACAAGTTAAA
This sequence comes from Ploceus nigricollis, assembly GCA_013399945.1. Lineage (NCBI taxonomy): Eukaryota > Metazoa > Chordata > Aves > Passeriformes > Ploceidae > Ploceus > Ploceus nigricollis. The sequence goes on along the minus strand of VXBC01005990.1, from coordinate 1,509,181 downwards.
CAGCAGTCAACACATTGGCAGATGAGTAACACCAAGCGGTTACTAAGCAGTGCCGAATGCTGTTTGTCCTAGTCTACCTCAGCAGCTTAATGTGTTTACTTATTCATCTGCATCTGTTAGGGTGTTGCCAATGTCAGTAATGGGTAATTTTCCCAGTAGAGGCAAGGTTTTGGGGCTCGTCTTACAAAACCATTCAGACCTGGAGGATATTAAACTGTGATTAAGCTAATTGATTTCAATAGGTGCTAATCATGCAGGCTCTGGCAATGCACAGTGATGAAAAACTATAGTGTGCCCTGTCCCTTGGACAATAAATGTGTATCACACTTCACCCAAATTCTCCTATCAAGATGAGATTTTTTTCTGTCACAATTTGGATATGTGTTTGGTTTTTCTATAGCTGTACCCCATGCTGAGTGGATTCACTTCAGCAGTCTCAATTTTCTACTTGGGAATAGCCTGTGGATAAGTCAGGTTCTCATCAGTGTAAGGAGATGTTACAATTTAACGCCTATTACAGGATCTGATTAAGCAAATGGAAATGACCTAACAAGTTGTCCCACATGTCTGCCTAAATACTTACTCCAGTGGTAGTATTTACTGTGCCCTGACTGATAGATCTGTGGAGGTGGCAGTTTGCTGGTTCATGCTTGGTCTTTCATTGAGGTGGGTCTGAATGCAGAGAGACTTCACTTACTTCCATCTTTGTGCTACCAGCAAGGAGTGGGTGAGCAAAGGATGTGCAAAGTAGCACCACAGAGGGACTGGTAAGGAGCCAGGAATCCCAGCAGCCTGTAAAGGAAGGGACTTAGGGAGTGGGGCAGGACAGAAACCTAGCCCACTTTTTCTATGCACCTGCCAGTGCTCACCTGCTCCATGTTCTCACCCTGGTGGTTCTTTTTACCTCTGAAAGATAATGTGAGCATCCTCAGGACCATTGTATGTGCCTTCCTCCCTTCCCATCTTCTGTGGAAACAAACCACTGGCAGCTTGGCAGCTTGTCAGCCTGGGTCCTGTGTCTGATATATTGACTGTAACTTCTATTTAAATGACTTAGCATGAGTTGGGGCTTGCACCTGTGTATGTGGGGGAAGAGGGTCCTCAGAGATACTATATCTTGGGAAAATTATCAAGAGCGTAATGTAGCATTCCCTCTCATTTGGAATAGCCTTTATTTCACCACAGCTTTCATTTCAGTCTGTGCTGCCAGATGAAGGATGCAATAAGCCTGATTAAATTTCCATGATTTATGTATCTGCAGCACATTGAGTCCATAATTAAGACAATGGGGGACAGAGGCCCCAGCTGTGATGTGCAAACAGAGATCTTCACATGTCAGACAAGAGAGTGATGTGTGACAGAATACAAGTTAAGACTGATACAGTATTGATCAGTGTACTGGGTATCAGCCTGTGTATATTAGTATCTTACAACTTTTGGAGCCACATCAGAAGAAAAGATGATTGGGGTGGGTTCTCCAGTAACTTAAATTTGGTTAATTTACTGAATTACAGAGAGATGTTAAACAAGAGTCAGCTGGGAGAAAGCTGATTGAAATATAGGTGCCTGTGGTAGAAGCTGGTATCATGAATCTGGAAGAAGAGTGGGGCCATGGTGAGGACCTGCAGGCACCTCCATGGAAAACTGGAAGAGGAATCAGGAAGATCCTCTCACTGACCCACTTAGGGAAGAGGAAAGAAGAAATGACCTAGCCAGGTTAATGAGGGCAGGATTGCATGATGAACAAGAAAGCTAATTGTGTTGAATGCAGCTGACAGATCACAGAGGATGGTGAAATAGCAATGCTCAGTTTTGGCTGAACACAGTTCTGGGGAGGGCAATTTGAAAGGGATGAGAGAAGGAAGCTCAGCTACATATGACAGATGTGTACCAGATTGCAAGTAAAATACACGAGTATCAGTAAGGTGAAATTGTATACAGTGCACTGTAACTTCAGGATAAGCAAAAGAAAGAATGTAGGAGTATACAAGTTAATGTATGTCTACTTTGTAAACTTATTTTCAGATTGTATTGTTGTAGGTACCTCTCTGACTGAAGCAACTGAAGTATCAAAACAGCACTGAGTGACTCTGTCCCAGTCCCACAGTAACAGGCATCTTAGTTTCTACCCCTGCTTGTCATGGGGGGCCATGGCTTTCATGTCAGAAATCCCTTACTCCTGGTGTCTGTTAGCAGTTTTAACAGTGAGGCAGATGTGTGATCCTATTCCTGACAGATAGCGAGATCCACAGTAATTGGAAATAAATGGAAAAACCAGACAGGGATATAAAAATTAAGTAGGTTTAAGATGAATACTTCTTTGCAGCAGTTGAGGAGGAGCTCAGAGTGACAAGATAGCATCTGCTGAGAAATAGGAGGATTTTCTTTGGATTTTAGGAAGGGGAAAATCTACAAAGCAGTGGTGAGCTGTTGTGCACCCCAGTTCACAAGACAGTGGGGAGAAAAAAGCCATACTGTGTTTTCTCTGACACATCTTGGGATACAAATGGACAGGCAGTTTGGCCATGAGGGACTCCATGGCTGCTGCCAAGCACGGCTGCTTGGTCATCTTTTGGGGGTGAATAACCCAATTGCATTCTGCATGCCTGGCAGACTTCTCCCAAATGGTCCAGGGCAGGTGTATCCCTGCCCATATCCAGGCTCATGACACCAGGCGTGCTATGCAGCCCTAAAGGTCAATGGTGCAGTGAGTGGCAGCTATCCTAGGTGTCAGGAGATCTACAGAAGGAAATAGGAATTGATCACAGTGTTGTAACAAGGTATGGGCCATGCAATACCTCCTGGGGCATGGATGCCTTTCATGCTGATGCAGCTCAGATGTCCTCAGTGCATCTGTGTTGACAGCAGCATCCCAGATCAGCCCAATTGATTCGGGCTTTTCTGTTCTAGGGTATTTCTCTGTTTTGCCCCAGGCAGGCTGCTAACAGAAACTGGGAACACCTCTGCTATTGATGTCCTGGCCTCCTGGCCTGCCTCTGCCCCAGCTAGTGGCTGAGAACAGCTTTTAGGATGCTGGCAGGCCAAGCACCTTTGTGTAGGGCTTTCAGAGGTGCTGCTGGAAACAAGATGATGCAGGGGATGAAAGGGCAGCAGGGACCTCACCCCTGCCATCTCCATGTGGCCAGGCCATGCAGCAGCTGAGGTGTTAGTGGGGACAATGGCAGTGGCAGAGACATCATGGCCATTTTCTCCTCCTGTTGAGTAGAGCATGGTGAGTGCAATGAGTTCCCTCCCCACCTCTCTGCTGCGAGCAGTACAAACACCCTTCCTGCAGCTCGGCGTTCCTTGTTCATTACCATCTCCTTACTTCCACACCTGTTTGATATTACATATTCACTTTGGAAATACTGTCCTTTTTGTCCCCTTTTACACCATCTGTTGACACAATCCCGTGTGTGTGTCTGGGTAAGATCCAGCTGGCAGGAGGTGAACACATTCACATCTCCTGAAATTGCTGATTCAGGGAGGGGAGGCGGGGGACACGCACACGCTCCAGAGCCCCGCACCCGATAGCGCCGCAGCTGAGAAGCCTACCATTGCCCTCGGTGATAGTGCCAGGCGTTATCAATGCACAGCCATCCTTTCAGCCCCGCCTGCCCTCCCCGCGCCCTCGACGTGCCTGTTGTAATCAGGGGAACAATGGCAGAGGCAGAGTGCCCGGCACAAAGACAACAGCTGCACTCCCGGGTCAGGCTTTGCAGCCTCCCCGCACAATGGCGATGTGTAACCCCATCCCACTGCCCGCCTCGGAATAATTTATTTATAGATGCAATATCTCTTTCACTGGCCTATTTAAGAATGTCTTCTCATAAATGCATGGAAATTGAAATTATTCTCTGCTTTTCCCCCAAAAGATTAAGGTATCTGTTCCATATAGATAAATAACGCAATTTTGGAGGGGAAGAGGGAGAAAAGCTGTTGGAATATATGCAATAAAGGATGAGGAGAAGTTGATTAATTGTAATGTGTGCATTTTTAAAAATTAAATATATCTCATTATTAGTGTCTTTGCAATAATAGGCACATGTTTAAAAATAGGAAAAAAAATACTGAAGTCAGGAAAAAAAAAGCCCTGCTAGGCAATGAATGCTAGTCTTTCCTCTGCGAGAGATGACTGGTTGCCTCTTTGGCAATAAAACCTCTTTCACCCTCACAGACTGTAAGCATGAGCATCTGCTTAGGACAGAGAATTTTCTACCATCCAGGAGACAGTGAATCATCTCTTACATGAAAATATGGTTGGTTCAGCACACTGCTTGCTTCTCTTAAATACAGCATGTGCAGCCTATGTATCATCTAAATGTGTAGTGTAACACAAGATTAGAAATGAGGACAGTCTCTGAGATCTCTAAAAAGAACTAAAACCAGTAAAAAGTTTTAATACTCTCAATTTTTTAAAACAATATCTCTTTAATTATTTTTTTTCTTTATTTTCACTACAACGAAGTTTCATTTTATTTGTCTAAATCCTGATCTCTGAATGCAAACAAGCAGTAGCTTGGTGACAGCACTCTCCTGTGTTAAAGGAGTTGCTTTAAGGATCAGGAGCCTGGAACGCTTCATCCATCCACGTTTTGTGTGCCTGTGAACATATCTGTGTAAGGAAAACATGACAAGATAGTCTCCAAATAGGAGAAAGCTCTGGTGCTGCTAAACACTCTCCAGACACCTCCATCAGATCTAAAAACCAACTAAAAACTCCTCGTGATATGGAACACACTTTATTGGTCACTCTGGAAGGAATTTTTTAAATGAAAAACACCATATATAACATTATCACTGTTTCTGTATAAAATGTATTGGAAAAAATGCATGGCCTATTTATATCATCCTCTCTTCCATCCCCTGCAGTCCACAGGAAAAGCCTCATGACTGGCAGCTGTTTGACTGCCCTATTATCTGAGCCTGCGTCCAGTCTGGCTAATTACAGTCACTGATTACTAAACACTGAGCAGCACTGTCACCTGCCTTAGCCTGACAGGATTATACCATCTGTGCCACATGGCCAGGGTATGGAAAGCTGGTGAAAGGTCACAAAAAGGGGCAAATAACCCTTAATGGGAGGTAAATGTATGTTTACAGACGTGACAGCTGACTGTCATTAGAGTATATACACGTATTCACAGCTGAAGATACTTCTCAAGGAAGAATAAGGGGCATACGAAGTGTGGCTTTGTCAGACAGTTGGGTTTTTTTCTGCCCCCAAAATAGGTGTTATTCACTGGGAAGAGACTAAATGCACGTCTGTCAGACACACTGACGTAACAGCGGGACCAAATGGTTTCCCTCCTTACCTCCCCAGACCTTGTCTGCCCAGCAGCAGCAGTATAGAAAAGCTGATCTCGTGAAGCTGGTGCAAGCCTTTGTGCAGGTGAACTGTCTGCTCTACGTTGGATCGACCTGGTTTGTGTTCACAGAGTCACCAAAATTAACTCCACTGGGTAATGAAGACTGGGCTACTCTCAGGGAGCAATGCAGGAGCCATAAGCAGAGGGTCCCCCATCTCCAGTACCCTGCTCCAGTGCATGTCTTGCCTCCTCCCACCTGCAGTGCCTGCATGAACATTGCTCCTTCCTGCACCTCTTCTCTCACCAATGCCTACATGCTTGTACCTGCCCTCTGCTCTGCCCAAGCCTTTCTTATGGCTGTTGCTTTTCTTCCCCTGCATGCTAGAAACTCTTTCCCAAGTACATGTGGCAATGCACCCTTTTCACAGAAATCTTCATGTATTACCTCTTCCTTGTTTAATGTCTCCATGAATTTAGGTTATGACTTTCCAAAGGGTATTTTGCAACTTCTTCTATCTGGGCTGAGCCCTTCTGAGGTCAGAGAGGCATAGTGTTTATTCACTGCCTTTTTGGATCATTCCAGCTCAAATCTGATCCCTCCTACACCTTGGAGGTTATCTAAGTTATCCTGAAATCACCATAATTTGTTGGCTTGGAAAATTTTTATTGCTCACACCAGTCTCTGGAGCATTTGGCAGGCAATATACACCCAAGAGCATCCATAAAGTGGCCTAAATCTGACAGTATATGCCTCTGGGTCCCCTCAGCTTGTCCAGGGCTATTATCTGTGCAGAGGATGGTGACACAAAGTCTGACATGGTCTCATGGTTGTCAGTCTTCTGTTATCAGCTGCTCAGTGAGTTGCACCATCACCTGCTGTGGCCACTCCCCCAGGTTTGGGTTGTGGTCTGGTGGGTAGGGAGCATCCTCCTCCTTGCTGTGTTCTGCTTGAAATATGCAGATATTTTAGCCAGAAAAACAAGCAGTCTGTGCAACTGGAAGTGATTTATTTCAGCTAAGTTGCGGTGTCACACGCTTACTACCTTGCTTTTATTCTCCTTGGATTTCTTGCCTAGACATTCTCTTTTGCTGTCAAATTTGTATTATGTTTCTCCAGTTGTGTTCAATTGGTCAGGTCATTATTTACCAGGTGTTTTAGTATGTGATTCTAAGATAGATGTTTGACTGAAAAAAATTACTACAAATGGCCTTGCATAAATCAATTCACACCTTAAAGAAAAACACGTGAATCCCCAAAAGGTGCATATATGTCATAATTGAAGCAGACTTACATTTTATGGAGTGTAATCTTCTTAGAAATCAAAATATAATTTATTTCATGTCAAGTAGGTGACCAACATTTAACAGCCACTGAGTACAGGAATTTTTCAAAAGGTATCAAATCAGGGTGTCTAATGCTCTGAGTTTTCATAGCCGACCTGTGTGGTTTTCTAATAGTTGCTCTGTTTTTTTGTTTTTTTTTTTTTCTGGTGAGCTCTTTAAAATTGATCTCAGGAGCAGAACACATTCAAAAAGCAACTTTGTATACACCTGTGTGTACCTGTATATGTTCACTAGTCTGCCAGTGGAGTCAGACACTGACATTTCATGGGCAGTATCACCATCCAGGCTGAGACTGGGATACTGGAGCAGAGGCATGCAGTGATGATCCAGAGCACTGGCAGGAGAGGCTCAAGATGAAATTCAGTGGTACAAAATACATGCATTCTTTCAACCAGTGCTGAGACTTTCTGTTGGAAGGTGAAAAGGAGCATAATTGGGAAGTGCTGGTAGACTTCAGTCATTGGGGTGCTACTGATGTGCTCTAGCTGTCGAAATCCCAGGCTGATTCTGAGACACACCATTTCCAGGGCAGATTGAAAAATACTTTTAACTCATTTGGTTACCAGCAGTTACCCTTTTGCCTCTTGACCCTCCTCTGGGTGAATACAGGCAGATCCAATCATGCCTAGGCAGGTCTGGTGCTGCCTACAAGCCTGGTCAGCCATGCCCAGAGCAGATAAGTGCAAGCTGAAGCAGGTATGGAAAGCACTTCCTTGGATGAACAGGGGACTTGGCAGCTTAATTTGAGAGAGACAGCTTAGGGAGTGTAGCTCATTTAGCTCCTCAAGACAAATGCCAAGAGAGAAAAAGATGTGATTGCTCACTCTAAATTTATCAGCAGAGGCAAATGCCAGAGAGGGAGAGAAACTATTTAAGGTGAAGGACAATGTTGGCCTAAGAACAAATGAGTGCAATCTGGCTATGAATAAATTTAGGCTGAAAATTAGAAAAGAGTTTCTAACTATCAGAGGAGTGAGTTCTTTGCTTTTTAATAGGAATTCAAGAAACCCAATTCTTATTCAGTCCAATTTGATAAGATTATTAAAAAGCTGCCTGTGATAGGAGGGAACCAGTCTATGGCTTAGAAGGTCTCCTCCATCTCTGAGCACTGATGGATACAGGTTGACTCGACTGGAATTATATTAAGAATTTTCAAAAGTCAGAACTCAAATTATCAAGAGAGTGTTACAAATTTTTGATTCTTTGGACTATAATGTCTCCTCTGTATTTCTCTGCCTTTTTTGTGCGCCTGTGAAACACAGAGGATAATTCCACCTCTCCTCCCCATTTAATCACACTGGGGTATTATGAAAACACCCTCACTGTGGTATTATGAAAATATACTATTTACTGTTTGTGTAGCACTCAGGAGTGCTGTGAGGATGAGTATCAAAGGAAAAAAAAAAAGCTGCGCTGAAATTAATAATTTCGGCTGCACAGCTAGGTTTGAATTACATCTAGTAAATCATGCCTAGGGCAACACACTGTGTGAGAAGAAAATAAAATATTGAATAGTTGCTCATTAAGTGAACACTAGCTATTCCGTGAACTGAATGAGGCAGGTCCCATGGAAAATACAGTATGTGATTTTGTAATTGAAGATTAGAAAAGGGCTGAATTAAGATTGCACAAGCCTTTCCTTATGCCTTTCCAGCATCAAGGATCTGGACAACCAGGGGATCAGGCCCAGCCAGTGTGTGTTAACGAAAGGCAGGTCCTGCTGGACCAACCTGATCTCCTTCTATGACAAGGGGACCTACTTAGACACTGCAATGCTGGAGGGAGTCCAGAGAAGGGCAGTGGAGCGGGTGAAGGGTCTGGAGCACAGTTCCTATGAGGAGCAGCTGGGGCATCTAGGGTTTTTTAACCTCGGGAAAAGGAGGCTCAGGGTGGGACCTTATTGTTCTCTACAAGTACCTGAGAGGAAGCTGTAGTGGGGTGGAGGTTGGCCTCCTCTCAGGTAAAAAGTGATAGGTCCTCAAGCTGAACAACAGGAGCATCTGATTAGATATTTGGGGAAATGTCTTCACTGAAAGGGTTGTCAAGCATTGGAACAGACTGCCCAGGGAAATTGTGGAGTCACCATCCCTGGAGGTATTTGAAAGAGATGCAGCTGTGGTGTGCAGGGACATGGTTTAATGGAGGACTTGGCGGTGCTGGGTTAACAGTTGGACTCGAGGATCTTAAGAGGTCCTTTTCAACCTCAATAACTCTGTGATTCTATGAATAACCACCCTCCCTCCTATCTCGCCAGCCTGCGTGCAGGGAGATGCTCTGGAGTGCACTGTGTGAATACTCCCCACAGTACTCTGCCCTTGGCACAGGCAGCTGGAGAAGAATGGGAGGGTTGCACCAGCTCACCCACAATCAGCTTCTCAGAGCCCGGGAGAGAATAGAGTTCTGTCTTGTGGAGAAATTGGAAATTTATTTCGACCAAGCTTGGAACTCATCCTGTCTCTAGAAATTCTGTGTAAATGCAAGTTAGAGGAGTGATTAAAATCTTGACTGTTGAGCCAAGAAGATTGGGTAGCCCAGGCAAACTACCTTCGCTGTGAATTTTGAGGTGTAGCTGGCTTAGAATATGAAGCTCAGGCTTTGAGTGTCATATCAGGACTACCACACAGACTGCCAAAGAGGAGTGGGTACAGTCCCAAGAACCCATGTCCATTTCAAACCTTGCACTTCCCTAGAAAGTAAGAGTTTGGAACAAAGGTTGAAGATATCAGTGAGAGAGCAAACATTCTGTCATTATTTTTCAAGCTAGTTGCAGCACAATGGGTCATACATGAAATAATTGTCAACAGACCATCATGGATAAGGTGAGTTATGGCTATGGCAGGAAGAGCTGCCACTGAAGGCTGGCAGTAGCCTTCCCTTGGGCACACAAACACTGATATCAGTGTGTATGGCTTTATTCTGACTGGAGTGTCTGGTATGCCACTATCAAATGCTGAAACAAAATCTTGCTATTTTTAAAATAGCTTTGATACAAAGGTCAAACTACTAATGTGTGTAGTGAGTTTGGGCCCCTCTTTTTCTTGGCACCTGATGTCTTCCTCAGCTGAGGACTGGTTCCCAGAATGGGGATGCTCACCTCTCCCTGGACACTCTGCATTTTCAAAGTGGGCACTAACAAAACAAGCAAAACCTCAGCCAGTTCTGAAAATCAAATTCCTCAAAAGTTATCCAAGAAGCTTATATTTCTCAGCCTTGGGAAACAGTATTATTTATAGGCTCACCCAGAATACTTGGCTGGATATTTTCTGTGTGAATTGATGCAAAGGAGTCTGGTGTGACTGTATGTACTATACTAAGGCAGACACACCCCATATTTAAAATATTCTTGGTATACTCTAGTCAACAATATTTTCATGTTTGTTTGTCATAGCATGCATGTCTGTAATTATGTGCTGATGGCACCTTCTTACTAACTGAAAATATTACCAAAAAATACAGAGCTATCTCTAGATGCAGACCTTGTTTGTGACAGTGATGTTTGCTATTGAATCACAAGCCACAGAAAGCAGTGATTTGCACAAGAACATCTAATGCATAAGAAGTGTGCTGAACACTACTGCTGCACAGGAAGAGGGAAGGAAGAAAAACATATTCATCTCAGTAGTGGTTAAACGATAGTGCAAACCAGTAATTACATGCAAATTATGACCTTGCCCCCTTACAGTCAGCTCCTCAGTAAACATGACTGCTTTTAATTTCCATTCCTTCAGCAATAAAAGTCACTGTTTTCAGACTAAGTTCAATTCTTTTCTTCAGATTTTTTTTCAATGAAAATATGTGGTTTTATACTTCAAAACCTTAAATTAAATGCTGGGCTTTTTAATATTTAAGGGATTATAATTGAAATATAAAACTGGTCGTAAAATATTAGCTTTTATAAATTTCACTCTCTTCCTTTAAGCTTTTCCATCATTAAAAGGCATTACTTACAAGTTTAAAATTTAGAGACTTTTAAACATACATATTTTTCATTTTCTTTTGACATTCTGTAATGTTTCTAAAGCTGAAGAAATGTCGAAAAGTTGTAGAAAATAATGTGATGAAAGAAATGGATGCTTTTCGTGTAATGTACATGGAAATAAAAAAAGTACAGAAAGAGCGTGGGAGAAAAATGGGAATGAAGCAGATGAAATTACTTTTAAAAAAATACAGGTTAAGAATACATTTTAAAAAGTAATGGAGAATCTCACTGAACTGGAAGTAACTTAATTAGTGGAACTTATTTCCATTTTTTAATATTTCTAATTTTTCTATTTCTTTAAACAATAAGAGGCAAATAAGAACTGAACCTCAGAGCTTACATATTATCACGAATTTCAGTGTGACAAACTGTAGCTACACACAATTATGTGCTATTAGTTGCTGAAGTGGAATTCATTATTTCCTACCTTAAGCTGTCCTATAAATTTGCTCTGCACTGTTAAGCAGATATCAAGTTCTGCCTAGAGATAGAACGACTGCTGATGAGCAAAGGAGATCTTAATAGATAAGTTTGTTGATGCTTCTATTAAGCTCAAGAAACATTTTGAAGAAAAGACAGAAATCATTCTTCCATGAGCAGCCACGTTGCATTTTCTCAGCATTTCCCCTCTAATGTTCTTGTGAAGCACAGAGATGGGGTCATGGTTTCAGTTCCCTGCCACGGGTTAATGCAGAGCATATTTTGATGCAGAATTGCCTAGAGCTAATCTCCTGGCACTGGACAAGCCTAAGGGTCATCATGATGCCTCTTGGGTAACCCAGGTGCTTCAGTGGCTTTACCTGCATCACGTTCTCTGGAGGTTTCTAGTGCCACGTCCACTGATGGCGGGAGAAGTTTCTGCCTGACCCACAACGTTAATTCTTCCCAGGAAACTTCTCTGGGATCTCTCTGGGGGCTTGGCACGTGCCATGGCAGCACAGGGATGTGCCAGAGGATACACTGACACATTCCCATGGAGCTACTCCCTATCCACGCCAGTGATGACTGCAGGTCAGTGTATTGTAGCCCTGATTGAGAGACAATGTGAGTCAACAGCTCCACCACAGCAGGGTTGAAGGCTTTTGTGGGTAGATGGGATTTAAATAATTTGCAGGGGCAGGAATGAAACCTGACTTAACTTGATTAAAGAGGAATCCTAGCTCAACTCTGTGCATGTGAAATGCTGCTCACTGCTGTTTTGTCTGCTAAAATCAGAAACAGGTTTACTCCTATGACCTACCTGTAGTTCAGACACTTTTTCCCACTAAGACACACCTTTAAATGCTTTGCAAATATCAGCACACTCAGTTTCACAATGGGAGTTTCTGCTGGCAGGCAGACTGCATCTTCAATTTTTTGATGAGGAAATAAGGCAGGATTGGTGGCTGGCTGCAGGCCACATCCCCATGTCTGCGTGGCACTGGGAAGCACTGTAGAAAGACATCCAGGCTAGCACGGATTTATATCAGAATGGGGCTCCACCCTGGCTAATTAGTCTGCTGCTGGGGAGCATCATCTATCCAGCAGGGCAGAGAGCTCTGCTAGTGCAACCCTACCTCCAGATGCTTCATGTGGGGATCCCATGGCTGCTCTCCAAAATGCTTCTCCAGCTCCAACAACTTCCTGAAGAATGAAGTGTATTTTGTGGCTCGAGGACAGCATTTATGAGAACAAGTCTCTTGCAGCTGTACTCAGAGCTGAGAGCTCAGAATTCCTTTTTTTTAAATGTTAATTTATTTATTCAATATTTGTTTATTTATAATTGAGGAACAACAAAAACAAAAACAAAGAGATTAAATAAAGGGATCCAATCTCTAAAAATATGCAACTGTAGTTCATGACAGTGTAGTTCCAACAGGGAAGTCAGGAACTTGCTGTGACTCAGTGGCTGATTGTAAACTAAAACATAGGGAGGGAGTGCCTGACTCAGCAGATGCCGGAGCCTTCAAAGGGATTAGAGCTGTTGCCAAGGAGCTACACCCTTTTTTTCCCTCTTTAAATGTGTCTTAAGTTTCTTATTCTTGCATTACATTATATATAAAAAGCATGTATGCTATTGAATTGGCACATCCAGAGTAGGGAGCACTTGCACATCAGATTTTCCCAAAGGATTACAATTTGATTTGATCTGCATATGCACACAATTTCATCACTGCAGAATCTCTTCCCTAGAATTAATATCCCCCACCCCCCGAGATTCATAAACACAGTAGATGCAAACATTTCAAAGAAGTACTCAAAAAAAAAAAAAAAACACCAACCAGAGTCTTCGTCAAAAAAAAATATTTGCAAGCAGAGCACACCTGCAAACCCCTTGGACCACAACTTCAAGTCCCCTGGCACACCTCCAGAGCTGGTGTATCACTGTGGTTCCTTTGGGAAGTTGCTCTCAGGAGCCTTCTCCATTGCAAAATGAATTACTTTCTAGGGGGTTAAGACAGTTCCCCATGCTAGGTACCAAACCATTTCATAACTTCTGCCTCTGTGTAGCCTTTTAAACTGAAAAGACAAAAAATGCAGGGAGTTGGTCTATGCTTAAAAAGTTTTGCTGGCATGGCAAGACTATAATTACAACAGTAAAATCCCTACTGTGAGTTCAGTCCTACCATCAAAAGGCCTTTTTGTTGTTATAATGTAATCTGTTCAGCAAAGTGGTTTAATTCCTACCAGCAAAACAACTTTTTTTTGCTGGTATAAGCTGTTTCTCTGCGCAGGGTGTTGGCTGTGGCAGGGCCATACCTCCATCAAGTGCTGATGTGCCCAGAGGATGAGCTACCATTTTGCACCTCCCAGGGCTGAGGCACTTGGCGCTCCAAAGGGATTAGAAGGTGTGTGATGAGTGTAGGGTCAAAAGGGAATTTCAATCCACCTGTCAGTCTGGCTCCTTTGCATAAGCCCTTTATATTTTTAAATCTGTGTCTTTACTCTGCAGATTTGTTGGCCCAGGCTGAGCTGGGTTGCCTGCATAACACAGCACCATTTCTGACACTGAAGGCATTTTTGGACTGATACTGAGAAAAACAATGACTTTTTTCACAGGACTGTGAACTAACCCCTCAGGTTTAATGTCCTCTGCTCTCAGCCTATCACTTTTGTAGAAAAAATTGTTTGAATCCAGCTGTGGCTTTCCATATACATAAATATACTGAATGCCACCTACCAGGCTGTGGTGACTTGGTGAGAGCTGATGCAAGGTGCTACCAGAGAAATGCAGATGTTCAATTGGGGTTTCACACTTACACTGTCTCCACCCCTCAGTCCTTCCCTGCTGTTTTTTTGTGGAAATGGTGCACAAGTTTGCACTTGGCAGATCAGGGATGGGCTTTTAGATGCCCTTCCTGTCACCCTGTCCTTCCCAGGGGTGGGAACTGTGGCTGAGTGGTTCACGGGGCAGCAATGGATCAGGCCATGGGTAACATCTCTCTGATCCCATCCCTTACCCCATGAGGAAAGGCACAGCCTTATAGGATTTAGGGTTTTTTCATAAATATATGTGGCATGTTTGTTTTTACCCACATTTAATCAGTTTTTATTTTAGTGTAATTTCAATATTCGGTGGGATTGGTGCCAGAAATAATAAAATGCAGCAATAAGCATTATGCTCTTAGCCAGCACAACCATTGACTATTTTGCAGTTTTTTAGTACTTAAGAAGTAAATGCTTCAACCTGTTTTATCAAACCGCCTGGCCCTCCCATGGCAGATCTCTGGAGCCATTTTCAGGGTATCGCATGCCAAAAAAAGCAGGACAATCTGGAAGGAACAGGTGTATTGGCTTCTGTTGCTGCTTGAAGGAGTAAACACCTAATTTGCTGCTTCTACAAAGGCAGTAAACATTTAGCTCACAAAAAGTTTCCTTCCCTTTGAGAAAGTCCCACTGGTGTCGACCTAAATAAATTCCAGAAGTCAATCTTTTTTTTTTATAAAAGGTTTCCTTCCCTCTATGGCACACTATTTTGCATTGCAACTGCTTGTAAAGAGAAATTTTTTTTGCAAGCAGGCTGGACATTTTAGTCTCTAGGGTGGTTTTGGCTGGAAGGAACTGTGCTGAGGTGCAGCAGTTTGGGCTGACCTTCTTCTTGTTACTGGTGTGCTTTGGGCTTGCTGTTCTCATCAGGTGCTTTCCAGCAGACATACTTCAGTCCAAACTCTTTTCAGGACGAGGGAAGATAAAAAAGAATAGAAAGTAAATTTTGCTGCTGATGAAAAAGGAGTATTTGAAGAGGTATCTTTTGAAGACTCTGGGAGTTACAACACTTTGGAAAACCTAACAGGCCTGGTGGAGATTTATGCAAGGCTAATGTGTAAACCTGCATGTGCTCTGTGTACATCCAGTGAGGCACCTGAACTGAGCCCAGAGAGTCCAACCTGCCTACCTCATGTCCCCTCTCCATTAACTTCAGACTCAGAGTGGGAGCAGCTTCTTAGGAAGACTGAAGAAGAGCAGGATTTGGATCTGAGGATGTGAACACTACGCCAGAACAAAACCAACAAAAAGAGCAGTATCAGTAAATTGCTCTTTTGAGCTGCTTGTTGAATGCAATGAACCTGACCATCTTCATCCTGGTAACTCTTTGTCTTAGATTTCTTAAACTCCAAAAAAGCTTCATTGATACTTTTAGAGTATGGTATTCTTTTAGAATATATAGGTATACTTTTAGAATACTTTTAGAATTTATGGTATCTCAGAGTTAACTACCTTCATGTCTTCAAATAGATTCTTTTTTGTTTCTTTTCAGATTATGAGATTTCTTTGAGCTGAAAATAGGACCAAAAGTCTACAGGGTTGTACCTTAGCAGTAGCTTTCAAAATCAGAGCTCTCATGAAACCTGACTTGCAGCAGTTGTTTTGTTTTTGTTTTGGTTTTTTTTTTTTTTTAATCTGATTGATATCTAGGTCTTGTTTGTTCTTCACAGTATATTTCTAATTCTTTAGAATTAGAATTCTGATTCTGAGGTTTGCATTCAATTTGAAAATTGTACATCTGAAGCTGAAAAATAAGCTCTGTATTTCTGTGGTAAAATGAGGTTTGCCAGGCCCCTTCAGAAGCGACAGCAGTTTTGTGGTTTGTTTCAGTTAACATGGGCTGCAGGCAGCACGTGAACCTTTTGGTGCCCTCACTGTGTGCACAGCTGCCTTTCTTAGATGAGTGAATAGGTGCAAAGGTTTTAGGGGTTTTTTTTGGTGGGTTTGTTTTTTTTTTTCTTTTTGGTTTTGTTTTTTTAAAATAACACCTGCAGAGCAGTGGAGAACTCCCTGGTTTCTAGTTTTGGCCACGCAATTGTAAAACAACTCTGCCAATACCATCCTTCAGGACATCTGTGAATGACTGCGTTTTCCACCTGCTGTTCAAGTCACTCAGTTTTAGAGCTCTGTATTCTGTTGTTCAGACTCTAAAAGGTATTTATTATGTCCACTGGACACTTCACAAGCTTCTTGTTTAGACAGTTGAATTATGGATGGTGAATTTTTTCTAGTCCAGGATCTCAAGGTGTTCTTGTACTTGTGTCATCTGTGTTGGAGAAGGTATGTTACAGATAGCTGGATCATTGATGTGGTCAGTCTGTGCACTTTTTCTTTTTTCTCCAAGAGATACTATTTCTTTTAAATTACCTTTTTTTTAGTTTGGGCCCAGCATTTTCCAATGCTGCTTAGACTCTCTTAGCTTGCCTCTCTTCCTGAAATCATGCATCTCCTTATACTGTCCAAATTTCTTGCGTTTTTCAAGTGAAATACTTGTTTGCTAAGTAAGAGTTTGCAGAGACAGGGTCTCCCTGTGGAAGTGTTGAACATGTACAGTTGTCAGTAGGGTTTCTGAGGAGCACCTGCCAGAGCCCTGCCACTGCTCTACTACGTGAGACAGACCGGTGCCCAGCACCAGACCTCTCTCCAGAATGGTGTTCTCTGCGGGTGGGGTGGATTTCCTTTTTAAAAATTTATATATTTCCTTCAAAGCAGGTATTCAGTTTCTCTTGCAGTGACACCAAATTAAAGCTTGTTTCTTTTCTCTTGCCTTCAACTATTTAGTGTCTACTCCTGCTTTGGCCTGGAAGAAAGAGAAGCTGCCCAAGGGTGAATGGCTGTCTGACTGCTTTTCCAGTTCTGTCAAGAACCAAAGTCCTTGTCCTGGGAAGATACTTTTGATCTCCTTCTTATCAGTTCTTCACTGAAGTTTTGCTCCCTCTCATTTTTATCCCACTGATGTTTCATTTTCCTTTAAAAAATGGTTATTTATCTGTACCTTTATCTGCATAGTCCTTTACTGAGGAACAGTTACTCTCTATTATACAATATTCTTCTAATATTTCTGTCATTGCCCTTAAAATGTTTGAGTTTTTTTTCATTTCAATATTAAATGGCACAGAGCTATCACCTAGCCCCAGAGAAAACTCACTAGAAACATTGCTGTCTCTCTGTTTCTGTATAATTTTGAAACTATCAAAGAACTAACTTCCTTTCTCACTTAATCATGTGAACCTGGGTTTGATTTCCCTCTTGCTTCTTATGTGACTCAATACTGAATATCTTAGAGCAATTCAGGATTTTTTTTTCAGTGGTGGAGGCTTTATCAACAAAACTTCCAATTTTTGAAAGTTGTCAATATTGTTTGCTACTATATGCTTTCCATAAAGCTGTTTGTTATTACCTCTACTATTAGCCTTAAACTCAGGTCTTTTATCTGCTCTTCTGTGGTGCTCCTGGGGTTTCTGACAGAGCAGGATGGCCCATTTGTTCTTGCAGTAACTGGTGTAGCATCAGTTCTCTGCCAGGTAGCTGCAACTTAATGACTGCTGTACTGAAAACCAATATTGAAGGTCTGATGACCTTCTCCACCAGCTTTTAACACTTTGAGACTACAAGTTAGCTGGACCAGTTAATTTCCATATGTTTAACCTTTTGTACCTTGATTTCACTTCTTGAGTATTTCTGCCTCTGCTGCTAACCTTTCTATAGTTCTTAACAGTTAACTGATATGTATTTGTTGCTCTCAGCTTTCAGCACTTTCAAATTATTACCCATATTTATAAGGTTGTTTTATCTCTTTTTTTTAAGCAGGTTGACATGTTAATCACCTTATTTTGTTAATTGGATTATCTATTTTATATATATATATATGTAATAAAATTATGGTCTTTTTCATCTCTTTTCTTGAATATTTCCTAGCTATAATTGAATTTTTTAAATTTAAATTTCCTCTTCCAAATGATTTCTTACAGAACAATTCCCAGCTTTGTGAACCTGGAACTTCCAAAGATCCAAGCATATAATTCTGTATGCACATAATTACATCTGTTAAATGGCCTAAGCAACAGTCAATTTCTATTCTCTGATCAGTTTTTCTGTGGCAGACTGAGATGTAAGGCAGAATTCCTTTCATGTGGATACAATTTGTTCTGAGCATGAAAAGGGACATGTAAAATGTCTCCAGGACACTGGTGTTGGGACCGAGAGGCACCCAGCACATTTCACTCTGCAGTCTGTCGGTGCAGCTTTGTGTAGTGCCGTGGTTTCAGCCCGGTCAGCAGCCACGGCCCACGCAGCCGCTCGCTCACTGCCTCACCAGCAGGACTGGGAAAGAATCTGAAGGGTAAAAGCTGGAAAACTCGTGGGTTGAGGTAAAGACAGTCTAATAGGGAAAGCAAAAGCCACACACACAAACAAAGAAAAACAAGGAATTAATTCACTGCTCCCCGTGGGCAGGCAGGTGTTCAGCCACCCCCTGTAAAGCAGGGCCGCATCGCATATGCGGCCAATGACTTGGGAAGACAAACACCATCACTCCAAATGTCCCCACTTCCTCCTTCTTATTCCCAGTTTTATACACTGAGCATGATGTGACATGGTCTGGAACACCCCTTTGGTCAGTTTGGGTCACCTGTCCTGGCTGTGTCTCTTCACACCCTCCCATGCACCCTCAGCTTCCTCACCAGTATGGCAGTGCAAAAAGCAGAGAAGGCCTTGGCTCTGTGTAAGGCCTGCTCAGCAGTAACAAAAATATCACTGTATTATCAACCCTGTGCTAGCACAGATCCACACACAGCCCCATAGCAGCCACTGTGAAGAAAGCTAACTCTAAACCCAGCACATACAGCTGGGGAGATGCTTGAGGAAATGAGCACTCTGCACGCTGTTGTGATCGCTCAGGCTGGACTTGTTGTGCTTGTGCGGTTGGGACATTCAAGGCATCTGCTTCTCAGCTGCCTGTGATCTAGGAATGGAGAATGGCAGAGCACCATATCCTGAAATTTGTGCTTACTGAAACCTTCCTAAATTGGAGGTTAACCAGGATTTTCAAATTCTTACTATAAGGATTTAGTTATCAGGTTTTACCAAGATAAACTGGAGTGAATTTGTGCTCCTATGAGAGTCTCAGTCATTTTGTCTGTGGCCAATGCTCATATGACTGGAGCAGAGGCTATTGAATTCTTCTCCAGGGGTCAAAGTGATGTACTCCATTTTGTTCCAAACATCTTTATCTTGAGCTGAAAATATTCTTTTATTCCTCCTTCAATTTCCTCCTTTGTGTTAACATCTGGTTCTTTGGTCTAGCCAGCAAGGAACCTGGAAAGTCACTTCTACTGAGATAGGGTAGGGGTGGCCTGAATTCTACTAATACTTCTTTCTGTTCAAGGTAAGATTAAGTTCAACAAACCCAGTTACATTTCACTCACTATGTACCTCCTGATTTCTTCAACAAAAAGTCAGAAATTATCCTGTGGATGATAGCCAGCATGCTTGCGCACCTTCAATTTAACTTCAAAATTGATTAATTTTGTATAAACAACAGGTTTGTGCAGGAAAGGAAAGTGATTATATAATTTTAATTTGTATGAAGCACACAAGGAGACTGAATTAAGATAAAACAGGCAACATCTGTCCCAGTACATTATGTTTTTTAATGCTGAATATATAATATGCTTACACTGATTTGTGTATACATAACATATATATTAAGGGGTTTCAAACCTTTCAATTTTATATGTCCTTTTAAATTTTCATGCTGAAGTATGCACCTTTTTAGCTTAAACTTTTCCCAGACACTCTCATAGACCCCTTGGATATAAAAAAACCCAACAAAACAACAGACATCCTAATAGTATGTGGAGTATATGAACTACCAGACAGAAAAACATGACATAAAATAAGGACTCATACAGTTGCTGTATTCAGTTATTTTCTGGAAAAGAGATACAATATTTTTTTATAAAAATTCTGGATTTTTCTAATCTTGTTCAGTTTCTTGTTTTGCAACTGGACTCACAAGTTAAGCATACTTTATCATTGTTTGCCAGTGGAGCATCCCTTGCCAGCTGAGTTGCAGCTGGAGATTAGGTCTCTGCTACAGCTGAACTTTGTTGATAAGTTCCTAGGTTTTGAAATGGACTGGGAACAAGAGGGGAAGAAGTGAGTAGACCCCCAGGGCACTCTCCCTTCTGCTTGAGATGGAGCTACCCCATGGCCATGAAGCCGAAGCCTTGGCAGAGCCTCCCTATGCAGTTCAATTGCAGTAATTCAGCCTGGAGCTGAAGATTGTATTAGTCACAGTGCATCCTTGTTGGCAGAAAGGGCAGGGGGGAAAGCAAGCATATTCCATCACTAAAACCAGCTAATAATAGCCTGAGCTTAGCTGCAAGCAGAGAGAAGGTGGGAGAGTGACGCAGGAGAGTTGAAGTGGTCTGAAACAGGCATGTGGCTGTTGCTGGTGGAGCCGAAGGCTTGGATTTCTGCCACCATGCATGAGGGAGGCAGCAACAAAGTGATTAATTTCTCCTTGGCAGGTGATTAATTCTCTGTGGCTTCCAAGAGAGGCTGCCAAAGTTGGACAGAAACCTGCTAAAGATGCTCAAATACTCCAAATGTGGAAACTGGATGAGAAGACAAAAGTTTGCTTCTAAAAAATGAAGCCTTTACAAAGTACTTGTGGGATAGGCAGATCTGATGGATGGCTGTGAGCAGGGGAGCATGGTAATAATATGCACTTTAAAGGAGAGCCAGGAACTCTTGAATTTTAATCTGAAGGCTGATGCCAACTCTTCCCCAGATCCTGGGCAAGGTGAAGTTCACTCCTGTTGAAACCACAGGGAGTTCTTGCATTCATTTCAGCCAGGTTAGGATGTCACTTTTCTTGAAGGAGTAACATTGACTGCAGGGAGGAAAGGTGTCTGGGAATAAATTAACTACCTTTTACAGTGATACATACATTATTATCACTACCAAACCATCCCTTGCACATAAAATTAAGTTTTATTGAAGAAAAATAGAATAATAACAATCCAAACCACTGGCTGATATCATGTGTTGAAAGGCTCTGCATGGCCAAATGTTTCTGTACTTATGGCCCATTACATTCCAGTTTGCCTTCCATAGTTGCTGAGCTGTTGACTTGCCAGAAAAGTCCCCAGTACATCATAATCAAAAAAGTAAATATTTAATACCTTTTGCTCTGCACTCAGTATGAGCAGAGATCCAGTTCTAATACCTGCACCAGTATTAGAAATTTGGGGTTTACATGTTGACGTGGGAGCAGAGCTGCAGAGGAGAGCAAAGGAGAGAGCTGGGGTGAGGGAATGGTTAACTCTCTGCTGGATGTTGGCTGGGTTTCTGGGCTTTTTAACGCACACAGGGCAAGGCTCCATTTCTGGCAGCGAGGGAACTGCTGATCACATCCCTGGCTAACAGCGCCCAGAAGTGCCTTGTCACTGCCACGGGGTCATGGGCTTTTCTTGTGACTTGTGCTCATTCATGTTGCTGGAAAATAAAACCTTTCACCATGAATTCAGGAAGCAATGCTAGTTTCAAATAAGCCCCCGTGAAATAATAGTTTCCTTGTTTTGGAAGGTATTGGGATAGGTGTCTTTTTTTCCACACAGGCAGCTTGTTTAAGAAGGGACAGAGATTAATGAGTAAAATATCTCATGGCACGTGAGAGTTAAAAAGTTTCTGTATGTACAAAACCCTGAAACTTTTTTTTTTGTAGGTTTTGTCTTACATAGGTTTATATAATTTTATTTTCACTTTAGCTTTTTGTATTTTGTGTGCCCCAGAGTGATAACCACAGCTTTGGACTTGACTCACGACACAAATGTCGTGAAACAGCAAACCTTTAACAAAGCCCCTGGTATCATTGGACATCTGGCTGTGTTTGGGGAGGGTCAGGCTGCTAAAAAGATATGTACCACAGAGCAACAGGGCACTGTGTTACACATACAGCTGGACACTGATGGCAACGAGGCAAGGGTTTGGGTTGGCTAAATCTCACAAACATTAAATATAATTTGGGAAAATCACAAAGCTGATTATCACGGAAAGATGCAACTGTGAAATGTTTCTGTATCCTGAAAAGAAGCTTTTTTTGAAACTATCATTCATTTAATTTTCACACAACTTATCCTAGGATTTATGTTAGACACAATCACAAATAATTAAGAAAGAGCAGATTAATAACAAGGTGAGGACATTTCCAAATAATACACAGTTTTTTAGGATAGAGGAAAACAGAACTTAAATAAAGCACCCTTAGCTTTAAGTGTATAGTGAGGAGGTCTCTTTCAGTTATTACAACTTAGACAAAAAAACCCTTGGAAATATTGTGGATAGTTTTCAGATATGTCTCATATTAGTATTCGGAAGAATTATAAAGGTAAGTAGCACCTTATATATGATGAGAAAAACAATATAGGGATATAATCATATCACTATTTAAATTCATGAAGCCATCTCATATACTAGAAGTAGTTCTGGTTCATCCAACTCAAGAAAAGATACAGAAAAATTGAGAAAAAATCCAAAACAAACAAAAAACCCAACTTGAAACAAAAACTGTAAGACATTTACAGTAGTTTGGTACTCTTTGGCTTGGAAAAGACAAAGTACCGTGAATGGAATAATGCATATAAGGTTTTATAAAAGGTTATATAAGGTTTTATAAGGTTTTATAAAACCTTAGAGATATTAGAGAGAAATTTATGCAGATTGCATGCTGTTCTCTTAGTTTAACAGATTCAGAGGCACCCACAGAAATTATTAAATAGAATGCAGTATAAACACAAGGAAAATCTGTTCCACACTGTATGTAATTATGTAGAATTGATTGTTACTGAATGACATGGAGATAAAGAATATAAATAGTCTCAAAGGTATTAAATGTAAAAGGAAAGGTCAGTCTCTCTGTAGCAGATAAACACATTGCATCCCTCAGGTTTTGAAGTCTAAGTCACAGATGGCTGAACCAGGGGAAGATGGAGAGTCCTTGTGTTCAGTGTACCCTCTGCAAGCATCAGCAGCCACTGCAGGGGACAGGGGCTGGCCAGTACAATGCACTGGACCTTCCAGCTTGCCCATTCTGAGACCTTCCACTTCCATATTTCTGTGTCTAACTTTTAATTTTGGAAATTCAGGTTTGCTTACTGATTTGATAAAATAAGATCAGGATGAATTAGAATTTCCTGTGGGACAAACCATCCTAATTTTGTGTAATTCTTATATCTGACATGAATCAGTCTATCCTGTGTGGATAGAGGGAGCCAGGCTGTGTTGAAAAGAAATATGTGCTTTCTTAGGGAAGAAGTTTGTCTTTAGAAGTAAATAATTTTTTCTCTGAAGTCAGACAAAGTTATGTGTAATATTTTTGTCCCTATGTAATGTTATTCCTCACCTGAATACAAGCTGCAGGCAGTAATTTGGTGCCTGAATATGTGTCTAACTGTGAAGACCTAAGTGATAAGCAGATCTTGGCAACACAGAATCACAGAATCACAGAATAAGCTGAGTTGGAAGGTACCCACAAGGATCATTGAGTCTGCCTCCCAGCCCTGCACAGCCCCGCTCCCAGGACTCACACTATGTGTCCCAGAGCGTTGTCCAAACACTTCTTGAACTCTGTCACGTTTGGTGCTGTGACCATTGCCCTGGGGACCCCATTCCAGTGTCCAGTCACCCTCTTGGTGAAGATCCTTTATCTAATATCCAACCTAAACCTCCCCTGACACAACTTCAGGCCATTCTCTCACATCCTGTCACTGTCACCCACAGGGAAGAGAGCAGTGCCTGCACCTCCACTTATGAGGAAGTTCTGGAATGCAATGAGGTCTCCTCTCAGTCTCCTCTTCTCCAGGCTGAACAGACCAAGTGACCTCAGCCGCTCCTCACACGGCTTCCTCTTAATGCCCTTCACCATCTTTGTTGGATACATTCAGCTTCAAAGGAATGCGACAAAACTTTGAATTCTCCCTCAACTTTATTGTGTACATATAATATAGTATCATGTCTGGGTGCATCCCAGAAATATCCTGCAGGCAGCTGCAGCAGAGGGCAGCTGTGGGCTGGCCCCCAATCCCTGCGACTGCTCGGACCAGCACCTCCTGGGTAGACACAGAGAGCAGGGCTGCCTCATGTGCAGGGCCACTTGTGTGCATGAGAAATTGTCCCCAGCTTCTCCAACAGCCTAACTGGATTAGTGAGGAGTGTGATTGTTTGCTTGAGTAATTAGCCTTGTGAATAGGCACATCTTTCCTGGGAAACAATCTAGGAGACCAATAACGGCTTTACTCTGGTAAAGGACATGGTGTGTACCTTTGTAGTCCTAAAAATCCTGCATGTGGATACAGCCCAGCAATGTATAACTCTGGAAATAGATGGCTATATTTTTCCTAGTAGTATTTCAATTCAGTTCCTAGTATTGATGTTGCAACAGAGGTGCTAGAGAAACTGAGGCACGTAAGGCATCATGAACTCATCTCTACTGTGACACAGACAGGAAGCCAGGAGCATCACAGGGTAAACCAAGGGGCGTCTTCAGATCGTTAACTTAAAAAAAACCCACCCAAAACCCAGACATCCACACCCACACTGTTATTCAAAAACCAGAATATCATCAGGAAGCAGTGAGTCACCATGTGGCCATTGCCTTTTTTTCGTTAAGGTGTTTCCCAAATGTAAAACTTAGGCTTCCTGTTCCCTTTAGATGAGGTACCTGGTATCACTAGGTAAGCAAAAGCTGCTTGATGTTTATTAGCAATAGTACTGTGCATAACAACCAGGAGGAAAATAACTTGTTTTTAATGTAATGGATGAGCATCCCAAGGACTAGGGACTGGATCCTTGGCCTGTAAGAACTGGGGAGCTTGTAAGAACAGCAAGTCTGTGCAGTGGTTTGGCTATGAGATAGTGCAAACTCCCAGTGTGACGCTGGAGGTGGGCAGCAGCGCCCCAGCCCATCAGCTCCAGCCCCTCCTCATCCCGTGCCAGTGGAGGTGCTTGAGCAGAGGGCTGAGCTGAGCTGTGTGGGTGTGTGGATCTGCAACAACAGGTGTGTTTGGATGAGGAGGCTTAGAAAGGCCCAAACAAGTTGCCCAACATATTTTTAATAGATTATTGCCAAAACGAAATGACAGAGAATCAGAGTTATTGCCTCAAGAAGGTCATGGAAGTTGTTTGTATTTTAAAACATCTTGTTAGCTTATGTTGTGGCATTACTATTAAAGTAATGCATTCAGCCTAATATAATACATCTAATTATATGACGTGAGCCTCATCTGATGACTTTTGCCAATTATATCTGACAAGGATATTTTAAATGAGAGGCCATGTGTTACAGCAATTTCAGGAGATGAACACAACAGCGTATGGTTTCAAAAATAAGGTATCCACTATGTTATTTGCAGTGATTAAGTACCTACTAATGCAATTGTAAGGTAGGGAAGCAGGTCTTTCTGGTTTGTGAATTATGCCAGTGCTGAGTCATTGCTGATTTTTTAAAAAGTTTTATTATGAATGAAGGGCTGGGTCAATGCCAAATTCCATGTTCCTGGCTGCTTCTTTTGTTCCCTGGCAAATTATTCAAATCCCTGGAATCAAGCACCTTAAAATTAAAACTACAAAAGTTGCAGAAGAAATATCTTTAAAATTTGAACCAACCAGCACAATGAGTGACCCTGTGGACTTGAATAGAAGATGGTACCAAAAATGAAGAATATGACATACACCATCATATGACAAAACTCTGTCACTATGGGAAAACAAAGCAAAACAAGCTATTAACACTTTCTGCTGCAGAACAAAGATGTAGCCTCAAATGAGCATGCCCGGGCAGAGGATGAAAGGAATTCAAAGGCATCCTCCATTCCCTCTGAAAGTATCAGAGGGATAAGAAATGAGTAGAGATTAGAGGGCTATTCTTGGTGCCTCCTGTTGCTGTTCAGACAGACACTGAGCAGAAGGGGTACAAAAATCATAGACCACAGAGTAAGAGAGAGAACACAGGAGAGAGGAGAAGCAGCAGACTTTATCAGATGATGTTGTTTAATGTAAACATGCACACAGACTTTTGAACCTCAAGGGATTGTCTACACTGCTGGCCTGGAACAACATTCTTCCTCATATCTGTGCTCAGGCCAAACGTGCCCAGCATTGCAGAGAAGGCTGGAGATTGCCTGTACCCCAAAACACATGAGGGAAGTGGGGTGCTGGATTGTGATCTCCCTGGGCCAGGCAGCCCCACATACACAGGTCCCTGACACAGGAGAAGAGTTGCCCTCCTTGCTCTACTAAAAGCAAGGTGATCCTAGCAGGATGAGTTGTATCTGGAAGCTGCTGTGGTCCCTCCCTGCCAGGTAGAACCCAAGTTTATCATTTGATGTTGCTTATTTTCAGGGCAGACAGGCAGTATCAGGGCAGTATCAGCGCGGTGAGGAAGCAAGCACTGAGGGAGAGAATTCAGGCAGTTCTGCGCTGCTGGGTCTTGGCTGGGTGGTGGCAGGGCTGGCACATGGGTGGCAGCAGCAAACTCAGAGGTGAGCTAAAATTTTTGCAGATCTGAATCCCAGTACATGCTGAGACTTTGCTGGGATGACAAGTAAGGTGCTTGGCTTCTTTCCAGCCTGTGAGTCCTGCTCTCAAGGCACTTCCCGAATCTTCCTCTCCCCATGCGGAGGAGAGTGGCAAACACCCACACCGTCCTTCACTGGGAGACTGTCACATTAGTGACACCAATATCATAGAGATACAAGAAACTCACATTTAAATCCCTTCCTTGTCGGCTGTCTTGCTTGTTTCTCTCCCGGGAAAGCCTAATTACTCCACCTCAGGGTGTTTTGGGACAAATGTTCTCAAAATACTTTACATTTTTCAACTTTGGCTGAGTATTTGTTTTGTTAAGTTGCCCCTACCCTCAGCTGAGCGTGAACCCACTTAACCTAGCTAAACACTTTTACTTTGCCCCAGTAGATATGTAATTGCTTCAAGAAAAGAGGAGCAATTTTAAGAGGAAGGACAGAGCAAGACCTCCAAAACCCACTGCATACTTTCATGACTAGACTGCTATGCTGAATACTAGAAGCTGGGTTAAAAGACTTTGGAAAAAAAGTGTTCTTTTGCCTCTCACATGAAGTCTTTAATCACAAAAATGTAGATTAAAGGCAGTGTAGGGGAGGAGGAAGCATCGTATTCTTGCCGTATTTTGTGGGAAAAGCCTGTTTTGGGCGTTGAACACAAAAGATCATGTGTGATCTATTAGCAGAAGATGATGTCCTCTGGCATGGAATCACCTAGACTCTCTTAAGCACCTAAACTTTGCATCTTTCCTGGGCTTGTCTGAGATAATCTGGGTGGCTCCCTGTATGCCATGCAAACTAGAGGATGCCTCTAAAGACAAGTGCAGACAGACATATGTGTTCTGCCTGTGGCCTGAGCTGGCCAGATGAGAGCCAGCTGTGATCCCTCAGCTGTATATGTGGCATTAGTACATTGGATCAATACCTCCTGCTGAAAGGCAGGGCATACTTGCTCAGGCACAACACCGTTAAATACTTCTGAACTACACCTGGCTCTTGTCCATGCCAGCCAGAGGAGCCCATGCCCACTTGTGTAAGCCTGGTATAAATTAGTGCTAAAATTTTCACTTGCTCTAAGGAGTCTGAGTGTGAAAATGTTAGGCCCTGTAGTGTTTTGTGTTGTACTTTTGCATGCTTAACTTCTGGTGGACCAGGAGAGCCAGGTCGGGGAGCTGGTCTAGAAATTGCATCAGGCAGAACATGGGAGGTCTCTTACTGTGGATGCTGTGGTCTGGGGTTACTAGCAATCCAGTTTTGGCAGTGGGAAGCCTGGCTCTCTTCTGAATGGTGAATAAATACTCCAACATATAAGCCTGTATTACAAATTTTGTTCAAATTTGTCTTTTATCTTCAAGTATGTTGTTTCTAGGAGCAAGTGTTCCGACTCAGAGTTTATTCCATATCAGCTCCTACAAGTTTAGTTCACTAACATCAATACAGGTGATAAATATTGAAGCATAAACATTCCCCGAAGAAGTTGCAGAATCCTTTTTCTGAGACCCAGATACAAGATAAGATTCATATTTAGCACTGGGGAAAAATTATTTCCTTGCGTTCATTAGTGAGTGTAAAGGAATTTGGTTTTTGGAAGGTAGCAGACTGCAGTTCTCCGCACTTTTTGATTATTCTGGGCTTCATTTTTTACTTTCTTCAGACATTGGTATTGTGCTGTGTAATGTGGGAGAGATTCAGGTTAAAGACACAAAAAATATTATAGAGAAAAGTTTTAAACATCTTGACTTTTACATTGTGTATTTTTGTCTGAGATACCGGCATATATAACCATAATTGCCAAAGTCTTCTAACTAGTGCGTGTGCATGTGATTTAAAAATGCAAGCAACCCCATCAAAGGGCCTCTTGCTTTTTGATTCCCTGAGAAATGAATAATATTCAGCACATTTTTTGGAAACCGCATTTAAGTCAACCCTGAAAGTGGGGCTGGACATTTAATATTCAAAGAATTTTAACAACTTCAGCATGAAGTAGGAAAAAATAGAGCTGCATTTAGGATCCTGATGTCTGCCAAAATAATACCCTCATGTTTTTCATCTTCAGAGCACTTTGCATAGAGTGAATGGATGCGTTTAGGTGCATTAGCCTTGAGCAGTAAGCTTGGTGGTGCTTAATGCACTCACTGAAATACAGAGCTGCTTCCAGATTTAGCAGCCTCGTGTAGCTCGGTGTAGCCCTAAGGTCTGGCCAACAGCCTGAATCAGGCCCAGGGAATGTTTGGCACGGCAGATCAGGCACTGCTGCTGGATGCCCAGGATGGCCATCCTGGCAGGGGAGCAGCAGCAGCTGGGAGCAGGGAGGAGCTCATCCAGCTGGTGCATACCCGTACTGGGCCCATGCTGCAGGAGCCTCCTAAGCTCCAGTCCTGGGTGCTCTAGCTTTTGAGGCTGGAATGCTTGATCTCACCTTGCAATTTCCACAGGACTCTTGTTTCACTCAGTGAAGAGCTGGGTTTTTTTGTTATTTAGACATTTTTTTGATGTCACCAAAAACATTATGGGCATTAATCTACTACTATCTTTGCAGCTTTGATGTGAGTTTTGGGTGATCTTATAATTCCCATTTTCCTGCTGAGAAACTAAGCACAAGCTCACTGAAAGTACCTTCTGTTGTTTATTGTGTTTTCTGAGACACTGAGGCCCTGGGCCACAGGACACAGAATTAAGTCCAGGCATTTTCACCCACAGCCAGGAGCATTCCTCCTCACTGCTGTGTATCCACTCCATAGTCACTGCTGACTATCCACCCATGTCTGACCTCTGGAAAACTATGAAGGTGACATGAGTTACCAACTGTTCTCATGCAACTTCGTCTGAAAACACTGTCTACTCTCAGAAGGGCTCCTTCTGGCATATGCTCAGAGAGAGTCCTATCGCTAGGTGATATTTCTTTTTAAGCAATTAAAGTATTTTTCTTCCATCTCTAATTTGTATTTTCTCCTCATGGTTTTGTGGCAAATGTGGAAAGCCTGCCATGGACAACACTTGAATTCACTGCATAACCCAGCTCTTTCCAGGTGCACCAATTGAAGCACGAATTGTATTTGAAGTAAAACAGCACGTGAGTGACTGAGCAGCTTTAATGCTGCATTTCCTCTCTTTGGAGACTTTGATTTGACAGTCTCAGCATCACTGTTGTGCAATAATTTATAAATGTACTGGTGGATTAGGTAGGGGATATTTGGAGAGGGATGTGGATGTGTTTATATTCCTGAAACTAACAGCCCAAACAGTACATGATGTCAGTAGGCAGGTACCCTCTTTTTAGAGAGGAAGAAAAGAGTGTGCGTTGTTAGAGTGACTGGAAGCCAATAGCTGCTTTCTCAGTTGTGCTCAACTTGTGTTTTCAGTACCAAAGGACCTACAGGCAGTTCCCCAGTCCTGAAATGGCCAGGTATCCAAAGCTTCTCAGTTGCTTGCCACAGAGCAGAGGTTTTGCTGTCAGTGAACTTTTCTCTGTGGACCACTGCAGCAGCTGTCCCACTTTCTAAGACCAGATGACTTCATCTTCTTCTGGTGGGAATCCTCATCTGGGCCTTGAAGGATTGATTAATTGTTGGATTTGGCTCAAAAGTTTTTGTGTCAGAGATCCATATTTTGATCATTAGAGCACATTTATGCAAATGCTAGGAATATTGAGAAATTCTTTTTATTGTTTTTTTCTGTGTTAACAGAAAAAAATGGAAAAGAGAGGTAATATTTTCTTCTTCTATTGTGTGGCCTTGCTCTATAGAACTTAATGACTATTCTTATGTGATGCTCAGTAGGACCAGAATCAGCACTGACTGCCTCCCACTAGAGTAAACCTGTCTGAGTGGATTTCCTCAGCTTGCTGTGCTTCATCTCCTTGGTGTGATCCTGCAAGCTACTTGTAGCATGGGAAAGAAAAAAGTGAAAATAATGGGAAAATAATAACTGTCCTCCTTGCATTGGGAAGGAGTGATCATGGATTGCTGGGCTCCTGTGCAAGTGGTGTGGCATTAGGACCTGGTCTCTTCCCCAAGGCTGTGCAGAAATGTGGAGAGGTTTAGACCCCTCTGTGAGTAGGGACTCCCACCGTGCACAGCCCTGAGCAGGCAGGCAAGTTCGTCTACTCAGCTTGAAACTTCATGTCTGCTTTATATTTTTTGCTCACAAACACCAAAAGGATCCTGGTTTAGCTCCACCAGGAGGTCACCTGTGGACCTGGAGCTGCAGAAGCAGCTGGTGGTCCTAGAGATGAGCAGGAGCAGGTACATGACAGCTGCTTGGGGAAGGAATAAGCAAGTGACACAATGGCTTTAGAGGTCCTCCAGCAAACACCTCCAAACACGGGGCAAATCTGGCCTGTTTCTGCTCAAGGACACAAGTGTCTCAAACAGTATGTCCACTGGAGAGCATGGGGCAATGTTGAGAGGCTGGAGAGAGTCAAAGGTCTGAGACCTTCCATTGCTGCCTCTCTCCTAATCTTGTCCCTCTTTGCCAGAGATTACATCCCAAGGACTGCCTGATCCTTTGATCCTCTCTCAAAGTCTCTTTTGAGACTATCTCAAAAAGTGGCCTCCAGCACCTTTGGAGCATCTTGCTGTATCTGTGAACCTAGGTGGGAAGCTAAGTAGAATTTCAACAGCTTTTTTTTTTCCTTTTTTTTCCCTTTTTCTTTCCTAAAGCAGTTTAAGCTATTTTTAAAAGACCAAGATAATTTTATACTTCAAGTAGTGCTTCTCTGATTTATCAATTTATATTGCGAGCATAGAGAGGGTTTAAAGTGCCCATTGTCCACATTAGCTCTTCTTGTCTTTCCTTTCATCTGCATCCGGAAGGCTTTGTTGCTGCGGTTTCTTTCATTTTCTAGACAGAGCTGGATATTGAGGAGATGAGAATTTATCCAAATAGAGTAGTGATGTTTGAACAATTCAGATCGTCATCATAAAACAGAGAAGGAATGGGGCTGAAAACCAGACATTTCAGCCAGAAAGATCTGTGTATTTAGAATTCAGGGGCTAGTTCTTGCTAGTTAAAGCTCAGAGATGATGCTTGAGGGACTAGTGATTTTTATTTTTCGTTTTTACATAGAAGATGTAAAACTAAGCTGCAGCTGCACTTAATGATCAAGGACATAAAACTACAACTGTGTGATATGGCCTGGCATTAGGGGAGTATGTACACTGACCACGAGAAACAGCTGGGCAGGCTTAATGCAGATTAACTGATACCTGGTGGCAAGGTACTGCTGTCAAACAACCGATTTTGCTGCATTATTTCAGCCCTTAGGATAGGTTTGTGCTGTCTCTGTTAATCCCTAGCAGATGTTTGGAGCATGGCACACCGAGTGCCTGGCTGCAGCAGCGTGACCTTGTGTGGAGAGGAGTCAGTGCCGCTTGGGATGGCGGCTCTGCTGCGAGGATGGGCGAGCCTGGGATGTAAACGGGGGCTCACACGCACATCCCGAGCACAGAGAGTCCTGACAAATAGTGGTAACCTTTTAAGGGGAGCTGTGTAAATGATCCTTGTCAATACTACCATTAGATTAGTGAGGGACAGTGACTACTCCAGGGCGATGAACTGCAGTAGAGTCACTTAATAGAGCTCATTGGTAGTAAACTGACTCGGTGATTTGCTTTTCATCAGCTCTGCTGGCTTACTTTGAGCCTCTTCTGTTCAAATGGCATGTG
Source organism: Ploceus nigricollis (assembly GCA_013399945.1). Taxonomy (NCBI): domain Eukaryota; kingdom Metazoa; phylum Chordata; class Aves; order Passeriformes; family Ploceidae; genus Ploceus; species Ploceus nigricollis. The sequence continues at coordinate 1,477,053 of VXBC01005990.1, read as the reverse complement.
GAATCTCTGGTGCTAGCTGGCACCTGTGGGGTTATTTAGCAGAAGTTCACATAAAGTCAGCCAGATTGGTAACAGCTACCCAGGTGCCTGTGAATTGTAAGTAATGCTGGCAAGAGTTTAGGACTTCTCCTCTGTCAGCTTTCAGTTGCCTCATGTCTTTGTGTGTGTTTGTGCAGAAAGGGTACCTGTGTGTTTGTGCAGAAAAGGTACCTGTCTGATTTTTGCCAGTCCTGTTGTTTGCACAGGTCTGTATGTATCTGTGGTTTGTAGCTTCAGAGTCTGTCCCCTGGCAGCTGCTGTGGCAGTGCCAAGCATCAGGGGCTGGGGAGTTCAGCCAGGATGGAGGGTGGGTATGAGATAGAAAATCACTTGCTCTCCTCTTTGGCTTCTCCATATACATTGTAAGCCAAAGGCTTCAAACAATTGCCATTTTCTGCCAATCTTAGGTTTATATATTTGTCTGAAAGCACTAGAAAAAAGATGGTTGTATACTCAAACACCCTCTGAAGAAGCTTTTATCTTGAACAAAATTGAGTTTAAAAGCCTGTCCATCACCTGAAACCTGATTCATATCCCTAGAATCAGGGTAGTGGAGATTTTCCTTGTTTCACAAAAGTAGTTGTGTTACAAGTTATGGATAATGTGTAGGTGTTCAGTGGCTTTGTTCTCCCACCATTCACCCAGGGCTCAGGGCTGGGAGCTTGAAGTTCCTTGATGGCAGCCCTGCTTGCAGGTTGTTCAGTGACCTCCACCAGCTCCTTTAGCTTTGTGTCTCCACCTTTCCCTTATCATCCAGAGGGGTTGTGAAGACAGATTTATGCTTGGAATGATCATGAGCTCAGTAAAAAACTGCCTGAGTATGATTATTGGCTGCAGCAATATTGTACTTGGCAGCAAGGTGGCCTCTTACAATTGTATCTCCAAGGATCCTGCAGACACATAAATGCCTCCAATTCTCCCACCAGGGAAAGGAGACTGTGAGCTGGCCTGTGCAAGAGCATTTTATCAGTGGAGGTTGGGTTGTAGATGTTTGCATCTCTCCAAGAAGAAAACCTACTGGTGAGCTTGAATACCTGGGCAGCAGAGCCCTTCAGGGCCAGGAGAGCACTGAAACAAAGGCCTGTGGATGCAGCATTGCTCCAATCAGCTGCAGTGGTGGCTCACCTGACTGCTCATCCAGGGATGTGTGCTCAGTGCATCCCATCACCTGCCTGTGTGGGGGATGCACTGAGTGCATCCAGTCTGCCGTGTGCTGCAGGGGCCCAAAGTGCTGCAGCTCTCCTGGCAGGAGTTTTAAGGCTCACACTACACTTCTAGTGACACGGCTCATTTCACTCACAGAGGTGGTGATACTTTGTCACCTTGCTTCTAGCAGATACAGATCAGCTCTTTTATGCCCTAAAGAAAATACAGCCATATCCCAGGGTTGAATGATGACCCTGCTGAAAAACTGGATGGAAAAATTAGCTTTGTTGCAATATTATTATATTTCTCTTTATTATTCAAAGTGCAGCTTTTTCTTTCACTTGTGGTTTGTTCAAGCCTTTCAGAATTGTGTAGATATTTCAGAAGGACTTTTTAGAGAAATGTTTCATTTTGAAGTGTCACAGAAAAGATTTGAAAATTTTAGGAAATTCTAGGGCTCAGTTTGAAATCCAATTTATTTGAAATAACAATGAACAGCAGATTTAGGTTGAAAAACATCACCAAGATTTTACTTCAGAGTTATGGGATGAAGGAAAGTTATGAAGTTATGGGATAAAGGAAAAAAAAAACATAAAGGAAGAAGGATAAAGAATTCTTTTCCTCACAACAGGCAGCAATAAGAAATGAGATACCTCTTCTGACAAGTAGGAGTGTTCTCATGCTTTCAGAGGGATTTTTATCTTCTGGAAAACCAGTGTTTTAGGCAAATAAAGTTTACCCAAACTTTATTTTAGGCAAATAAAGTTGTCCTGATTTGCATAGCTGATTAAGAAGCATCAGCCCACATGGTAGCAAAGGCTGTGATTGTCAGCCCCTGAACTCCCTACACTGCAGTGCGGTACTACTTTTACAGGTTCAGCGTCCAAGTGATTCTATAGCCTGGCTGGAAGGGTGGCTGCTCCCTGGGAGGTGGTGGGAAACAGGGGGCTGGTGTGGGATGGGAGATGCTTTTGAAGGGATATGTCCTTGCCTGGAGGGCCAGAGGATGGTCCCAGTAACATCTGCCCTTGGCTCTGGCTCCATGTTGAGCCATAGCCTGGGAGGTTGCCTGTCCCTGGGGCAAGGAAACACTGGGGACACACAGATAAGGTAGTAGTGTGCTTCAGAGGAATGCGTTTCCTGTCCCTGGGTGACAAGGAAGTGTACTCAGCACATGTCACCCACGTCTAGTGAGCGGTCACCCTTGTTAGCTGTACCCTTTCTGTCCCCTTGCCACTCTGTTTTGATAGGAAATCTCTTTGGTGCAGAGATTCTATTGATTTCATTTGTCTTCTCACCACAGTAATCTGGACACCATGGACTCACGTGAAAATAAAAAGTGAGGTGACTAATTTGCTGAGTCCCTAATGCACGGAGTCAGATGGGAATTGGTTGTTGGCCATTGTACATCACAGAGCAGAGGTGTCACTCACAGTGAAACTCATCCTAATAAGTGAGCTGGCAGCGCTTCTTCCCCCCACAATTTCTGCATCAAGAGTGAATTGCAGTAATCCCATCTTAAGGTGACACAGGTGTAGATTCATTTCCAAAACTGCCAGTCCCTCTGGACTCCTTATTTTTAATTATTTTTTTCTCCACTCATGTCAGTACAGCAGCAGATTTAAATGCTGGTACTGCACTGATTAAAATTGTATTCCCAAAATAACTTTGTCCTTTGGTATCATTCTGTGGGATGCTTTTGTTTGTTTTTGAATTGCTAGATTTTCAAAATGAAATCTGAAGCAGAAATTGGATAAGAAAGTTTCAAAATAACTTTGCCACAGGTATGCACTGCCTGTCCTTGGATATTTTATTTTAAATAAAAATAAGTACAACCAGAGAAACAATTTATTCATAAGGGGATTGCTGAAGGAGCTGGCTGGTGTCTCCTATATCTTTCCCCCCTTAACATGTAAATCTGTATTATCCATATTACCTTTTTGTGAACCTTTCTATGCACCAGCTGTAGTAAGTTGTCTACAGTGTCATTGGTAGTGATTAGTGACTTTCATTTGCTTTTGGTGAAAATCTTGTGCTGTCCCTAGACTATATAAGACAACTTGTTTGTTGGCCTCACCTATTAATTCATTGTGCATTCCTCGTGCCCCCTGGTATTTGACTCCTCGTGGAGGTCACCCAGCCTGAGTGACCACCTTGCCTACAGTCTCCTCTTCTCATTCATCTTACACCTCTGGACTCTTTATATTCTTTTTTTGCTTCCTCCTTCTTTTGAGCTACAAAGCACTAATAAAAGTCCATACTCCAAGTAGCCCCTAATACTGATTTCCATAATCTCCTCTTTAATAGTCCGAAGGCTGCTAGTGGTCCTCTCAAACTGCCATGGAGAAGAAAAAGAGATTATTTCTGTAGGACATCCCCAAATCCTGCTTGCTCAAATCCACTTCTGATCTATTTTTTCTATTTGTTAACTATTTTAACTAATTCAGCTTTTTTCCTCAGCAGGGAGATCAGGAAGTTGACACTTCTTACTTGCTGTGGTGGAACTGCCCTGGATCCTCTGTTGGGGGTCCCTTACCACTGAAATGAGCCCTTCATGGCACTAGGTCTAAAGTCTGCATGACTGCTAACCAGCGTTTCTCTTCATGACTGATTTTAGACCTATTTTCCTGGCTCACTGTCCTATTTGCATGTTGCATACCCCTGGAAGCAAAGATTGCTGCATCTTTTAGATCAGAGGACCTCTGTCAATTTTTTTACTGTGTTACCATAATGCTTTTATTTGAAATGAGTGAAAGGAGTCGTACCATGCTGTGGATCAGCCATAGGTTTGACATGACTTCACGGAGAATTTGGACTCTTTTGACTATGATTTGGGAAATTTGGCAAAGAGCATTAAATGGGGATGAATGAACTCTTTGCACTTTTGGCAACACCATTTCCTCTTTCTGGCATGATCAGGAGCTGCCATCTGTTCTGTCTGATGCTGTTTTCTGCCAGAAACCTTGGATTCTTACCTCTGGCTGGATGTGCTCTTTACATTCAAAGTCCAAAGAACAGTCTGACCTAGAGGCTTCCAGTTCAACCAAATTAATTTATTTCAGGGAAGGAGCAGAAAAGCTCCAAACTTGGATTTTTAAAAAGTCCGTGAGAATTTTTCTCCATAATTCTTTCTCTTCCTTCTTAAAAATTCTATTTCCCTTCTATTTACAATGGAAAAAGGTTAAAGAGGAAGGAGGAAAAATCTGAACAAAAATTGGTAGTTTTTAACTCTTTTTTTTTGAGGAGGGGAAAGAGATGCTGGAAAACCTATATGAAGTTTCTGCCAAGATTTGCTTATATTTTTTGATAAGTTCAATTTTTCAGTGAGAAATTTGTGACTTCCCTTATTTTTAACAAGTACTACTGAGAGCTGTATTTAGAAAATATTTCATGTATCTGCAAGGTAAAAACCCCCATATTTGTCAGCAATAAACATAGCATGTGAACACATCATGGATGTATGATAGCTCTCTATAAATTAGAGGCCAGTGCTCACCTGTGACTATGCTGGTCTAACAGCACAAATCCTACTCTTTCAATCACGAGAAGAGAGTTTATGAGACATTACAGAGGACAGGAGGGACCTGTGTTTCCTATTTGCACATTAGGTAACATAAAGCTGTAATATATGGAATAGCTTTAGAAGAAAAAGCCAAGTTTTATCAAAGAGAGACAATACTGATCTATTGTCTCAGAAGACGTCTATATTTGCATCTTCTGAGTGAGAGCTGTTTTAACTAGGGCTAATGGATTTGTCTGCCCAGCAGACTCACTGCTATGAGAAAAAAAGAGTTCCTAGCATGACAGCATGCATGAGAATGGTGACTTCTGGGGGATGGCTTTTCCTAGGAATAGATTTTATATGCATATGAGCTTTAAAAGAAAGATGGGATTAGTGGGATTTACCTGGGTGCTCAGTTATTTAAACTCTGAGTGGGTTTGTATTAATCTTCATATCCTTGAGCCACTTTGGAAATCTGACCTTGAAACATCCAATACATGCTCGTGGGCACATTTCAGGATCCCAGGGGAGGAATGAGAGGTGGGTAAGGAGAAGTCACAATGGTGTGGGGCTTCTGCTGGTACAAAAAGACCATGTCAATAATGCAAGTGAGGCTTACTTAGTGTGTCTGCAAGTGTGCCTTCAAACCTATATCAGAGGAGAAGTGAGATTGATGACTCCTTTTTGTTACAAAGTAGGAAAATACCTACTCTAAGGTAGGTGTTTTCTAACCGATTTCTCAGACCACTAGAATTAATTACTTTTATGGCCGCTCCTGCAGATTGACCAGGCAGATTTCCAGGAAGGTATATCCCAGGACCAGCATGTAGTTGGAGGATTACAGACAAAGTTATCCTCAGAGGTACTGAAGTAGTGAGTGGGTTGTGGGGGCACAGAATTTTGCTTTTGTGGTGAAACACACCTGAGACAGCCTTAGTGGGAACATGAGACCTCAGCATTGCCTTCATTGTGAAGAAGTGTAATATAAGTAGCTACTACAGTAGGTTGAAAAAAGGCATTGCCCAGAGCATGCCAGTTCCCTGATCTTTTGGCACTCACTTCACAATGAGGTGAAGCTCCATGTATGTGCATTTATTGTAAATATTATTAACTATTATTGCTGTCGGTAGTATTATTATTTATGTACCTGTGCTCTAAAATTACTGCACTGTCCTACAGGAGCCTTAGGATGCAGAGGCAGAATGGATTATCTCCTAACTTTAGTATGCGATGGAAATTTCCAGTTCCTTTTCATTGTTTTACGTGTTTGTTTTTTTTAATACAGCGAAATTAAATGCAAGAGTCTTGTAGCACAGCAATAAGGAAAAAAATTAATTGAGCAAAAGTCATCAAATGCAGAATTATGGTTCCCCCAGCAACTGTAATGAAGGCAGAGAACACATATATACGCTGGTGTTGGAGTGAATGCTGCACACTGCCTGGAATACAAATCCTAACTGTGTTCGAGGGGCTGAGTGATGATTACTGCGAGAACCATAACTTTGCATTTCCTGACTTTTTGCAATTACAATCTCAACCTGGATGATGCATTAGCATAGGCTTTGCATTTAATTTGCTATTTTCTTTAGAATGTATGTGTGTGTTGATTGTGTTTGAACATATCTTAGCTTTTAATATCATTTATTCTTTTGTAAGGGAAAATCAGGGGAAAAAACATTTACCACATTACCTCCCTTCTTTTCACTGTCGGGGGGGGCTGGAGGAGAGAGGGAGGGAAGAAAAGAACAAAAGCCTTAGTGCAGGCAGTGCAATTAATTGCATTTTTAGCTCTAAGAGACATTTGCTGACAAATGTAAATGTCTATCACTGCTTTTATGTTAATATTTGTACAGACTGGCCAACCCATACAGGGATGGGTCTCCTCTGGATCTTTAACCCATACAAAGTTGAACTAAACATCACTTACCTTACCATGACCTTGGAATGCCAGAAGCAAGTCTGACAAGATCTTTGGTGGCCCCAAGCTCACAGTTTCTTTAGGCCATGATGTTAAAGTCCAGAACTCATGTCTGCAGACCTTCTGACTGTGTGAAGCCCCAGTGACTTGGAAAGCTCAAACTTGTGAACGTTTGGAAGTGTGTCTGCACTGTAGGATCTCACCATGCTCTTTCAGTGTCCTTTCTGTATCTCCTCACTTACCCACAGGGGAATTTAATGGATTTCAGGAGGCTTCATGTCCTAGCTAGCTGATATGCTGTGGGGTATGGCTAAAATCCCAGTGCTTTCAGTGAGAATGGTATTCCTCTGCACGATGGAAGATCAGACTGAAATCCACCAGTGCTAAATGGATTATAACATTTTTCTTTCATTTTTATCTGTCTGGAAGGAAAGTCGACTTCTTTCACTGCCTGCCTGAGCCCTGGAAGCACTGGCAACCTTTTATGCAGAGCCCAGGGACCAAACTAGCCAAGTCTGTCCCTCGAGCTTGTCCTACACACCAGCTCTGTAAAGAAGCTCATGCTCCTCACCATCACCCTGGCCAAGAGCAGTCACTTGTTCTGGACTGATTTATAGCCTTTGGGCCTAATAAAGATCAGCAAGAAAGGAAGAATCAATGCAGCTGGCTCTGTTTTATTTTATCTCTGCAAGTTTTATTTTTTGTTTTATTTGTTCTTAATGTGTTGATGCTTACATAATTTTGTTTGACCTTTACTTTTTTTCTTTTGCACTTTAACCTTTTGTAGCGGCTCTTTTTTTTTGCTTTCTGCTCAACCATTTCATGATGGTGACTTAAGTCTATTCCCTTTGTTCTGAGCCTCGTGCTTTTATATCCCATTCCCCATAGAGCCATCAGATTTCTTTTAACCTAAAGGCCTTCTGCTACCAAAGGTAAATCAGCCTTGTCTAAGCTCATTCACTTGAGTCCACCAAAGAGAGATTCCCCTCCCTTTCTGTCCATCCTCACATGAGCTCATGTCCATGTAAAGATGTCAGGCATCAAAGTTCAAAGAGAAAATAGCTTGGCACACATTTCTCAGATGCTGTCAGACTGTTGCTTAGGCTCTGAAAGAATTAAATTATGTGAGTACTCATGTTGCTGTCAGAGGCCTGATGACTTCCAAGAACAAACACTATTATCTTTAAACATACCTAGTACTTCTGAAAATCACAAAGTTCTACTTTATTGTTTAATTTATCAAAAATCCAGAAAAATGTCAAAGCCTACTACTGTTAATTAACAGTGGTGTGTAGGATGGATATATACTAAAACATGTGGATCCCACATATCTCTATTAGAAATTACTGAATTTTGGAAAAAAGAGATGTGACCTAGAGCAATATGGCTTAAAGCACTAGAAGGAATGGCTTCCTTCCCAATAACAGTAGTGTTTAGTCTTTTTATAGGCAAAATTTTTATCTTTTATTTTGACATAATGGATTTGGAAAAACTTCTCATGACATTCCTAGGACAAACAGGAGACAGACAGAATTAATTTTGTTAAAACGTTTACTATGTCCCATTGGCAAACTGTGTTTTTTGTCAAACTCTTTTGTTCCTAACATGCACAAGCGACATTTCATCACATTTTTTGTCAACAGAATGTAATTTTATTCCAATCATTCTGTCAACAAAAAGAAATACCATAAAATCACTTTGCTCACAAACATAAATTATATGTTCATTTTGTTTGTAGAAGAAATGGAAAAATCAAAACTTTTTCTGTGGGGACAATGAAGACTGATAGCATTTGTTCTGTGGACAAAATATTTGTGTTACAGGCAGCAGTTTGTGATTTTTTGGCTGGCTGGTGGGCAGAGCATGCATGAAATTCAAGGTGAAGCAGAGAAGAAATGTTTGAATGTGTTTATTTCAGCCTTGATTCAGGACATTGAGATGAAATCAATGGACTTTGAATCAGGCCTTTGAAGGCCCAGATGTGATGCAAGGCACTGTATACACAGAAAGAACACAACCCATGAGAGGAGCTATGCCTTTTTGGAGAGGTGGCTGAGATGTCAGGGAGGTTACTGTAGGGCATTCACACGGCAAAAGGTAAAGCATTTAGATGGCAGAATGGACTCCCAAATTTGCCCTTTCATTTTACTGTCTGATGTCCTGATGTGTTCTTTTATTTCTTTTCTAATAACTGCTTTCTTGCACAGGATAGGTAATGCATTATAGTCAAGATACATCCTTTTAAAGTGGGTTTTTACAGAGTAGGGCCATTGCTCAAGAGCCTACATACTCCAGCACAATATGAGAAAAACCTGTGTGTATTTTAGTGATTGGCAGCTGCTTTCCATTTCCCCCATTACGGCACATGAACAGCCTCCTCTTTTGTCTTCATCTTTCAACCCAGTAGTTTAAAAATGGCAAAATAGACATTGCAAATAATTGTTGGATTTTGAGTGTTTAGCTCACAACTATATGTGCTTTCTGATGACTGGTTGAAAGCACCTGTGCAGAATACCAATTTCACCCTGATGTATTTGGAGAATGAACATTCATTTTAGCTACTAGCTTTTCAAGGAAATTGGTACCCAGTAAGGGTATAAAGAAAAATAACGTTGTAAGATTGACTTCTCACACCACAAATGATCACTAGTGAATAACCAGCATAAACAAAGGGTAGGAAATGCTTCATTAGTTAAAGATTATTGTATACATGATCTAGGTACAATTACAAGCAACTTGCACAGTTTTTCTTTCCTTTTGTTAAAATAGATGCAAATTGAGAATAAGGTTCAAAATCTGTACTGGACAGGGATTTGTGATCCTTGAGTTCATTTGCTGGCTCTGGCACTGAGCTGCTGGGTAACTTTAGGGAAATTGTTTCATCTTCCTTTATGCAAAGGTCCCACCTCTGAAAAGGAGGTAATGGTTTCTATTCCTCTCATGCTTAATACTTGTGTGAGTAATGCTGCAGAAAAAAAGAAGGTTTGAAATTGAATAAATGACCATCTCCTTTTCAGTTTTTCATGCTCTAACACCTTCTCTTCCTTCCCTGTACACTTGGGCAACTGCTTAAAGCTGATAGGGCTTTTCCCACCTGGTGTCAGAGAGTTGTTCCTCTTCCCTTTCTTGTGACCAAGTTACAGCTGCTCTGCTCCAAGATCTGCTCTACTTGACTGCAGACTATTTTTTACTTGGCCCTCCCAATTTCTCACTATTTTTCCTTGAAGTAATCCAAAATGCTGCTGCCAAACCCTTACCTATGTTCACCCTGTGACACAGCTGACAGACTTGTATCTGAATATCACCTCCCAGCCTCCTGGAGTTTTCTGATCTCCATCTCTCCTTGTCTCGATCAGCAATGCCAAATGTGCTGCCAGCATGGCTTATTGGTTGGCCTGTGTCCAGCACTTGCCTTTCCCTCTGACTTCTCCTGTCCTGAGCCTGCACATCCCTGGTACCCTGGAATGTCTTTGTGCTTAGCTGCTTCCTCATGTATCTCTTTGGCCTTTGACAATATTCATAGTTCAACTTTGAAAATATTGCATATTCCCTGCTTCTGGGGTCACACTGATTTCCAGGGAACCTCTGTACCTCTATTTTTGTATTTGGCATCAAGTGATATGTTACAAAGGGGAAGAAAACTGTTCTTCACTTGTAGCTCTGTGTGGAGCTTTCTGTGCTAGAACAGTTGGTCCTTCATCATAGAACCCAGTGACTCGTGTAACTCTGAATACATAAGCACAAATGTTCACAGAAGTTTAATACTTATGGATTTTAAAAAGTATGGGAGGAAGAGATGAACAACTAATTTCTGAATACTCAACAGTACTGTAAAAAGCAACTTGTTGAGACACAGAGAGTTTTGCAAATTTTCAGGATCCTAGAAACAGCAGTTGCAGACTATTTGAATCTTGTTTGCAAAACATTTTTGAAATATTGGAAAAAACCAACTCCTATCGTTTTATCTTTGGAAAGTTATGTATTAACACTAGAAAAAGGGTTTGAGTTAACAATAAGTAAAATGGTACAGTAACTAGATCCAAGCATGCAGACTCACAGTTCATTTTTATGTGTCCAATAAGATTATTTTCATGCTGCTTCTTAAACTGTCCCAGAAGAGTATGGTATGTCAGTTCATGGGCTTTTATCACTGAGAATGGTGTTTTAAAGTACAAATATACAGTCAGTCTTCAGCTATGAAATATTATCTCCCTTCAGAAGTCAACTGGAAGTCAGAGAAGAGATAAATTAATAATTACAAATGCTTCATAACTGCATATCAAGTCCAGTAGTCTTGCATTAATTGAAAATCCAAGCCCCTCATGAGACCAGTGGGAATTTTCTGTTGACCTTAACAGGGAGATAAGCTCGTACACACTTTGAAGGTAAGCTCGCTTGCCCTGATTGGTGTTGGTTGCAGTTCCTTACCTTGCAACATTAATGTCCTTGAAGCAGAAAGTGATCAGATTTTACAGCCCCTCAGTCCTCTGGGTCTGTGTTTTCCACCCTTTCCACTTCCCTCTGCAGTAAAGCTGTGCACTGTTCAGCCTTTAACCCTTCTTTCCACATGATCTCTCTCATTTTTGCAGTAATTGGTTCACCTCAGGCTCAACTCACTTAATCAGGGTGCTGTGAGCTGGCCAGAGGGTCTCACAAAGGCACTGATTAACCACCTCCAGGACTATGACCCTATGTTCATCTTCTGGCATCCTGCAGAGTCAGAGAAGGTGGGGACTGCATAATCAGCATTAGAAGTTCATTAGAAAGTTAGCAAACAGCTTCTAAACAGCAAAGAATGGAAAATGGCAGCTCTGGCAACTTCTTGAAGCTCTATCAAAGCAATGGGAGTACTTGATGGATGCTCTCAGCTGCAGCAGTGGCAGTGTCCCCAAGGTGAATATCAGGCAAATGAGCAAGGGCACACTGACTCCTAGGCTGGAGGATGGTGGCAGAAGGGATCCCTGGTGGTGGTGCTGTGAGCAAGGGCACTGAAACCTCTCTGCATTGAGTTTCACATCTGGATCACCCATTTTGGAGCCAGAACTCAGATTTGTTTGCAGCTGGAGGAAAGGTGACAGCAGGTGACACAGCAGCTCCAGAGAAGAATGGCAGCAGCAGCCCAAATTTGTGAAATATATCTGCACTTTTGATGTCCTTCTTAAGGAAATTACAGGAAAGACAGGAGGGATTTTGTTGTTAAGACCAAGAAAATGGAGGCTACTCTGTATGACCGACTGTCCTTTAACATCATCTGTGGAGGAAGCCATGAGTTTCCTTCAGCCCATTCTCTTCAGTCTCTGATCAAAGATGGAAGTCAAGCAGAAGACAAAATTAGGCGTGCAATTTCCGATTCATTCTCACTAGGTTTGTGCTGATGGCTTAAACAAAAAAAAATATCAAAGCTGGGATTACAGGCTTAGCAAGGGGAGTGCATATTTCAGCACATACTGGGCTCTTTGTTGTTCTGTCACACTGGTAGAATGAGACTATTAACGCATTGTCCCAGGCAGGCTGCATTATAAAGCCCAGTGGCTAAGTTAAATGAAAGAGACCACTAAGAAAAGCAGTGTGCAGCTTCCTACTGCTCCCTTTTCCTTGCAGAACTGTCTAGATGAGGCAGGGGAGAGGCAGTGAATGAAGTTATAAGAACATTTCATAGAGGAGAAACTTGTGATAGTCAATAAGGTTCCTCAGCAAAGATTTCTAGCATCTGCTCACTGTCCTACAAATGTTCCTGACTTTCTGAAGTGCTCTGTGTCAGCAGGCCACAAATATTCCCTCTTTGTTCACAGGGAAGGAATTACATGGTGGGCTAAAAGTGCTTTCTCCAGTTACCTGTTCAGCATTTCCCAAGTGTCTGTGGCACACAGGGGCACAGGCATCCCATTTTTATCCATAACATTAGGATGAAAACAAAGTCCCTACTTCTGAAAAAGGCAAAATTCAAGTTTGTTCAACATTTTGCATCAATGTGAATTATCTGAAGAAGGCTTGCCTAATACTAACCTGGTGTGCTAGTGACAACAGGCTTTGGCATTCCTTGCAGAAGCTGTGAAGACCAGCAGTGGCCTCAGTGCAATTTAGGAAGTCCTGTCTCTTAATGTCTCTTATTCAGTCATGTGAATCCCTGGCAGTGGTGTAATCCACGCTTTTTCTTGCCTCCTAGATGCAGAATTTGTGAGTGTCTGATGCTGAGACAGCCAGCCAAAAACCTGCTATTCTTTGCACAGATTAGTTGCTAAATAACAGTAACAACCTTCTCTCAAATAATATTATGACCACCCCTGGTCAGGATGATCCCTAAGGAAGTTGTTGGGTTGAGACCTAAAGAGACCACCCATTTCCTTAGCATTGCAAGGACAAGGCAACTTCCCTTTCAGCTCTAGCTATCTGCTAAGCTGCTCAGCTGAGATTGACAGTCAGCTTTTGGGGAATCACTACTCATTGCAGCTCATAACAAGTGCATCACTCCACTGCAGCAGGATTCCGGTCTCCTGTGAGACTCGCCATTGCTGGGAATCATAAATGAGCACTGAAGTGTCTCCAGTGCCCCTCCAGGGCAGGTACTGGCAGGGGATGGGCAGCAGGCTGCCAGTCTTGGCAGGCTGGGGGGATCACGGTGCAGGGTCAGGCACTGCTGGGGTGAGTTGGCAGGATCACATGGGTGTACTGAGTCCATGTCTGCTCTGGGGTGGGTCAGAAGAGCCACTGTGCCCCTTATTTGCCCAGATTTTCTCTCCCTGCCTCTGAAAGCCACACCCAGTGTCACCCCAAACAAACCCATTCACCTGCCCATGTCTCAATTCCAGGTGCTATCAACTGAATCTATGTAAATGCCTGAAATACAAACAGTGGGTGAGCACCATCTATTCCAGGCATTTCATAGAGAAGAAGCAGAGGATAGGTTATGTCAGGTAGAATACTCTTTTAATGTACAACTTAATGAACGTTTACAAAAGACTGAGTACCAGGGTTTGTAAAGGTGCTATAGAGGCAGAAAATATTGTCTTGTCACAATGCTTCTCAGCTGTGTTTCTTCTCTTTTCAACATTGAATGAGCTGGGAATGTCTCATTTTTCTCTTCCCCGAATGCTTACAATGTTTTGTTCCCCTATTCATATTTTTCAAAGGTATGTTGCAAGTGGGAAGAATCGCTAATATGAAGGAGAACATTTCTAGGAGTCACTTTTCCCTAGGTTTGCCATCCAGAGCCTGCTGGTTAACAAACAGGCCACAGAGAGCTCCTGATGGACCAGTAGGTAAATCTTCATAGCTCTTCAATGCCATCTGGCTGCTGGTATTGCTGGGGCAGTTTTGGGCAGCCCATCCAGCCCCAGTCATGCAGCCACTGCAGGCAGCCCAGCAGGACTCTACTAATCCATCTGCAGTTGGGTGGTGACTGGCAGGATCATCCTTCCACCATTTCCCCAGCCTGGGCAAAACTGATTTGCTTTTTGGGCTGCTTTTATGGCAGAGATGGTGTTAAATAACAGTTGATCTGGCAACCTGTCATCCTACTGCTTAATTCTGAAGGAAAACAAGACTAAAATGAAAAGCCCTTTTCCTCTTTTATTTGTCATTTTACTAATTACAGTATTACAGCATTTTCCAGGGCCAATTACGTACTGTTTGGGGAGATTAGCAGAGTGCAAAACCTACTATGGTGTATTATACAGTGGTGGCTCATGGAAGAAAAGTAGTTAAATTCAAACCCTTATAATTTCATGTGTTTATCCTAATGCAGATTCCATATATACATATATATGATAGCAACTGCACAACATTCAACAATGCTTAAAACAGAATTTCTTCCCCATGAGAGAATGAATAAGTCATTTGTCATACGTTTCTTTTAATTCATGGCTACAGAGCATTTTAGAATTGCTTGATGTAAATCTGTCTCATCTATTTGACAACTCTGATATTGAGTCATTCATTTTTATTCTATGACTTAAAAATGTCTGTATTGCAGCTAGAGATGGGTGGCTAAAGTGCTAGTTTTGGACTATGGCTTGAATGTAACAATAGCTTTTGACCCCAGCTCCAGTCCCAAGGAAAGTGAATTTGGCAATCTCATTTCAATTCATAGTGAATAGCTGTTCACATAAAAAAATCAGCACCTACCATTTGTCATACTTGGCAGCTTCTGTTTAAGAATGGTCCAGAACTGCATTACCATGGAAACTAAATTACCTACTCCTACTCCTGGCTCAGAAGGTGATTTCAGCCGGTGGTGGAGGTTTCATGTCGCTGACAGAAGGGAGTGGGGGTAACTGGGGGAGCTGCGATGTGTATGACCCATAAGGACGCTCACCTCAGTCCTCCGGTTTGAACATTGCCATCTTCTGGTCCCGTGCCACTGGGTTCAGACCACATGGGGTTCTCACATATCATGATTTATTTACTGATATTTCTTATGGTAACAGATACCAGCTCCAATTGGCAGCAGGACTGTGTTGTGTTTAGCACTGTACATACATATGTTTAAAGACAATTTCTACTCTGGAGACCAGGCAAGCGTGAGAAGCTCCATATATTCCTTTTAAACTTGAAAATTAAAACAAAATAAGTGATTTGCTTGAGATTACACAGGAAAGTGGAGGCAGACCTAGCAAATAAATGCCCATTTCTTCATTCTCAGCACCCATCCAATACTTATCCAAACCACTTAATTCTTCAGAATTATTACTAATTTATGCCATGTGAGTTGGAAATACCACATGGTTGGATAATTTTTGTTCCTGTCATCTACAAAAGGGCTGCTGATTCATAGGACAGTATTTTATTTCAAGCTGCTCAGTCCTGATGTGAACAAACTTAATGGATTAGAGATCAATGTTTACTGGGCACTGAAAGTTTTTAAGGTTATTTAGATACTGCATGTTGATTTTGTAATAGTAAGCAAAAACTGTGCTATAACCACTCCATCCTTCAATAATGACCAAAACAAAAGATGATTTCAAATGGCTGAGCTGCATATACCACCCCTTTTCCTCACAGATACTGCTTCTTAATGAGATGTATACTAGTGGAGAGGCTAGAAAATAAATAAACATGAAAAACCAACAATAATACGGAATGCTCTTATACTCAGCTAGAAAACTGAGCAGAGAGAAACAAAAGTTTTGCCATTCCTGGAGTGGTGGCTTAGGTGCAAGGACAAAAGACCCATCAAGGCCAGGCTGGATGAGGCGCTGAACAATGTGGTCTAGTGGAAGGTGTCCCTGCCCATGGTTTTTAAGGTCCCTTCCAACCCAAAACCATTCTATGATTCTATGAGAATCCTCTGAAGATTTGGCTCTTAGTGCATCGGATTTGCACCATGGAGCAAGAGTCCTTCACTTCCCAGCTGGAGGTGGATGCTGCTGGTAGAAACAAGGGCATGAGCACCCTGCAGAACACCCTGGCAATCTGTGGCTTTCCACCCCATAGGCTCCTGCCACATCCTCCTTCATCCATGGGAATGGACTGCTCCCATTTCTTAGGGCACAACAACAGTAGGGGCTGCTGAGTGTGGACACCCTTCTTGCTTTGCCCTTGCCATGGCCCTGGCAGAGTATTTGGGTCTCTTCTGCTCTGCATTTGCTTTTTATATGCATCTTTCCTATTTAAGTGTCACAGATCACTGCACCAGCTGATTAGCCTATACATGAATGGAATATAAAAGAGCAAGTCCCCAAGTTGTAGGTAAGACCTTTTGTGAGATTGACTGGCTAAAAATAAAATGGAAATTGGCTCTGAGCTTTTGAGAATCTGTCTCTTCCTCAGGCCACAGGAAAGAAGAGCAAGGGGTAGCACTTCATAATTAATTATGAATTTATAATTAATTTGAAGTCTGAATCAACAACCTAATAGAGGAACTGCTATTACTTCTTCTGAATTCCCAGAGTCAATGAAAGAGTTTGATCCTCGCAAGCAGTTTTCAAAATTTCAGGGCCTTTTTCTATTGTCTGACTTTTTTTTTTCCCAGCATCTTAGTCTTGTGTACAACTCTTTTTCTGTTTAAGGGAGCAGGTCAATAGCTGTACTGGGTTTCTAGGCTCACTACAAGTGAGTGCAAATTATTACCCTCCCTGAGTAGGAATGATTTGTTTATTCATGTAGATTTATGTATTGTTTTGAAGGTTGGTGCTTTTGACAGATAAACAATTCAAAAATATTCTGTGCTTCTGCAGCACATAATCTGATGTTCATCGTATACAAAGGCTCCTTACTCTGTGCTATGAATACAGCATAACTTCTCTCCCCTCAAAGTTGCATGGGGCTTAAGCAGACTGGTGGGGTGGGATTTTGAAAAGCAGTCAAGGCTGACCTTTTCCTGCCTCCCCCCTAACGCCGATGGTAAAAATTCCTGCTGACTTCAAGGAGAGTGGATCTGGATCAGTGTTGAACACTTCTGAAAATCCCACCTGTAAAGCCTGCAGAGTTCATTATAGGGGCAAAATTTTGTATAAAGCCCAGCAGGGACATGCAGAAATTGTTAGCAGCTTATTAATGGCCTTCACAGTGGATGTGTGTATTGAATTTAATTGGGCTGCATCCCAGTAAGGCCCTGATATGCTTATGATTAATTTTCTCTACAGTCTACCTTTAACTTTTCTTTGAAACTGGATGGACACTCCATATTTGCACTTTTATAAAAGACTGGCAGTGAAATAAAGCATGCAGGTAATTATGCCCCAAGGAAGAGCTGTGAATGAGGTAGACCCTCAGTTAATGTAGCTGGATGGTAGCAATTTGGTGTCAATCTCTCCTGATGTCCTGCTGAAATAAAGCAGCAGTCATTGGGATACTATTTAATTTTTGTGGGTACAAGCATGGTTAAGTTTCTTTGTATAAGGTCTGGTTAGTAGCGTGAAGACATAAAATAAGCGTTGAGCACAGTGACACACTTGAAAGGGCAGGTTATATTTATTCTCTGTTGTGTCAAGGGCATGCTGCTTGCTAACTGTAATTAGACAGTGTATCTGGAGGTCTGTGGCCAAATAGCAAAGATGTCTTTGCAGAGTATAAAAGGACTATTGTGTTAGTCCCTGGTCTCAGAGGGTATGAAGATGTTTCCCTCTCCTGTCTGTTATTACTCATACTTGGTTACTTTTATGTAAATTCAGCCATAAGGAGAGCTGACAAGACTGTGACATGAAGAAATTTCACCTTTTTCACTGAAACAGGGCTCTTATTGTCTAGTAATACTGTCTTAGTTCTCTGCAAAGGAAAGAAAGAGATGTTATTGAAAATCCCATAATTAGCAGCTTAAGGTATAAACCGTATAGAACCCTGTGTTCTATGATAAACCCCCTAATTAGCTTTGTAGAAATTGTTTAAAAGCAAACATACATTCATCCTTATCACTAAATAATTATTTGCAAATAAACTCTTTTTCAACATATCTTTGGAAAACACAAGATTATTAGTTGGCAGAGTTAAGCCAGCTGAGTAGCTGAAAAAGCACGAAAGGAGCTACAGAAGTTCTTTTCAGAATCTTGCTCTCTTTGGCATTATTTCTCTAAAGCTTGATTTATCAAGGGGAGAATACAGTATTTGGTTTCCCCATAAGTAAGCTCTTTTCATGTTTTGTCTTTGAAATGAAAATCGCCTTTTGGAACAAATATCTGCTCTATCAGATAACTGCATGCTTGTCATCCCTAACAGTGTGCTGGCAGGAAGACTGGGCGAGGATTTTTCTGCAGTACATTGAGTACACAGCGCTGGCACTAGATCAAGAATCAATTCCTCTGATATCGAAATATTGACTTGGCATGGCCAGTCTGATTTAAATGCTTATCATTCTTGACTTTGTAGGCTACATACATACTGCAAACATTTTTCATTGTGGGTCTGAGAATAAACATCTTTACAGCTGCCTGGCCATTTCTAGCAAAATAACAAAGGGGCTGTGTGCATGTATGAGAGCCTGTGTGTGTGAGCAAAATTGTCAGCAGATTAATGCAACCATCACTTCTGTGTAGGGCTGTTTAGAAGTTGAGGAGGTATTTTTAATACTTGGTATTACACAGCGTTGTCTCTCTGAGTGCAAACTCAGGTTTCACTGCTCAGTCTGGATAGGTGCTGGCCACTGAGCCGATGGAAGGGAGAACGCAAACAAACCCCAACACAATTATTACAACATTTTAAAATCTTTGCAATGTGAAATAATACTACTACTAATACTACTAATAAAAAAGTAAAGATAATTTCCCATAGGCAATCAGAACACCTATTAAGTTAGCAACGGCGTTTAATTGACATTATCGCATGCTTCAGTGAGGAAGACAATGGATCTTGCGGGTGCGCAAGTGGAACGCATTTGCATTTCATAGATGATTAAAATAGATTTGATTGCATTTGTCTGAAGCCTGGCAAGTGAGGGCACATCTGCTGCATTCAATGTGCCTTGTGTTTCCTAGGACTAATGGAGTGCACTGAGTCACCGCAAGACGGGCTTTTACCTCTGAAAGTCCCACGGCACCTTCTGCTGCATGGCCAGCTCCTTTGTTAGCCCTGGAGACCTCTTCTTATAAAGAATTGATGTAAAGTAGAGCAAGAAGGGAAGGATTTGAGGCAGTGAACTTGTCTTCATCTGGTTATGCAAGAGCCCTTGGGCTTTCTGCTGCTTCAAGGTAGAATTTATAAGGTGAGATGAAAGGTAATTTAAGTCATTAATTTGCGTTAAGGGCTGGCAGAACAACAACAGTGCATTTAATCTTGCTGTGGAAAAAATTGGTGATTTGTAGAGTAGGGGTCAGAATTAGGGGTCTGACTTCCTCTTCCACTCAGCTTAAAAGGGTCTGCTTCAAAATGGAGAGTTTTACTTACTAGAAACATAAAGCTGAGTTAACTGTCTTCGAAAAAAACATCCAAGAACTTTAAATATAATATAGAAACCAATTAATTAATGGTATTAAAATGTTTTCCTCCTGCTTTTCATTACTTTCCCATCTAAATTCAACATTAAAAATACACTCCTGGCAGCAGTTCAGCTCAGACTTGTCACCTACCACCCAAGCCCTGTGAAGGACAAGGGCTGTCCTGTGCTCTGCAGGGCGCAGTGCCCTTTCCTGTGAGCCCACCTTCACTTCCCCAGCACAATGGCCACTCTTTAGCTTTCTTTTTGGCAGTGCTGTGCTTTTTTGCCAGCCAGTGTAACCACCCTATTGCTGATGTTCTTGTCCTTCTCTATTACTTCCTCCACTGCCACGACTGTGTCTCCTGGACCCTTACTGAGGTCTATGGATTCTGCTGTTTATTGTTTCTCTACTTCAAGGTGCCTTCTATTTTTGCTGCCTTTGTGTTCCTTCTGCTCTTGCTACATGTTGTGTTCTGCTATCCCTTATTCTCATGGCATTGCACTCTTTCATTTGCCAAATGGTTGCTCTTCCCGCTTTGAGAAACTTCTCTTAAAAACACATTGCCCTTACATCAAAGAGTGAAATTAAGGGGAGCTGGTTTGACTGGGAGAACCTGGAAAATATGGCTCCTCAGCTGTTGAAAGCAGTTTGTTCAGGACACCAATGTCTCGGAATAGCTGGACATGTTCAACAGCGATTATGATGGGTTACTAAAGGAGCAGGTTTCTTGGATGGCTCCTGTGCTGCCACGCCCAGTGGTCTCTGCATGGCTGTGACTGTGGCCATGATTCTGCCCTGCACCCTTGGCACTGTGGGCTATTGGTATTCGTGTCTTTCAGTCCTGGTCCTGGCTCATAGCATCCCTGCCATCATTGTGATCTGTACAATTCTGGCATTGCTCATTTCCTGCCTCTTACTCCTTCCATTGCTCAGTTCCCTTAGGAACAGCCCTGGCACTGCCCATCTTGGGGGTAGTAGAGCAAATAGTCCTTCTGCCATTAGGAGAGCTCAGATACCACCCATGCTCTTCACTGGGATATTCCTGCATCCCTTGCTCCCTGAACTCCTTTTCTCCTGGCCATGGCCATGCCTTGTAGGTCTGGACTATCCCTGTATGTGATGTAGGACAAGTTCCATGGGCTGGGTGGTAGCCACAGGGAGAACAAATCTGTAAGTGCTGGAATTTTTTTTTTTTAATTATGTTACTTTTGGGAAGAAAATTACTGTGGATGTATGTCACATTGTTAAACAATAATTGCAGTTTGCCTGTTGTGAGTCCTATTTTAATCATGTACATGTTGCAATTTTTTCCCCTTTTACTTAAATAAAGTATTCCCATAGAGAAAGAGTGCTTATAAAAAAATTCTCACCATTTATTAGCAATGCTTTTCCCTTCAGCTTTGTTGCTATTTAATCTTAGCCCCTTGAGAGAAGTTGCACATATTAACCTGTCAGAGAAATGTTAAAATTGCATGACACTTAGAAATATATTCAGAAAGTCCATAAAACCATCACAATGGTTCTGTTTTTTCTCCTCATCTGGTCATGTACTTTAACAACATTTCTCCATATCCTGGATCTCTCACCCTATTGTATTTTAATGTGGTCTCCCAGTTGGAAATGGCTTTTTGGAGGTTTTTGGATCACCGGCCAGAGAAATGTGGGCCCTTGCTTGTGACCATCACCTGATCTAGGTCCCTAAGACATCAAGAGAGACAGAAGCCATAATCCAAGGCCTCATTTGAGTACTTCTGCTAGGTTGTAGGTAAAGCATCAAGACAAAAACTAGAGATGAGCCCTTCTGAATGCTAACTGATGGAGTAATGTGGGCTATTATCTCCATAAAAAAATTGACAAGCTGCCTGACCTATGACTGCTTATGCACAGCTCCTTTTATAAAATACTGGTGATATTTGTTTGCTGTGAATCCCCTAACGGACCAAGACATCTCATTAAGCTATGGGGAAGGTCTGTTTCATTGGGTGCAGCTGGCCCTCCTTTCTGAGGATGGAGTGGAATGTAAGCAAAGGCCAAGGGAAAAAGAGCTTGGATAGCGAAGAAGGATGATCAGTGGTGTCTGCTTTTGAATAATGTTATCACTCACAGGTTTCAGAATATAAAATATGAATTTGGGCATCCAGCTTTAGACACACAGTCTGGGAAACAACCATTTCAGAGAGGCACTCTGGATCCTGCAGTCAAGAGAAGTACCCGCTTAATACAACTTGCTGTTTCCACATGACAACACAGACACCAAACTCAAGGGGAAGTACGGCTTTTAGCTTCAACAGTGTTTATCTGTGGTAAATGCCTGGGATATTCTTAATCAAGGCATATAAATAAATGTTAGTGTTTAGGCCTGCCCTTGAAGCAATGCAGTATGGAATATAAAATAATAATTAATACACAGGTCATGAGTTTGTAGATTTCATTTTTATTCAAATAAGGAAAAATGTTTTTTTATGTAAGCATGTACATGCTAAAAAATTGTTTACCATGTTTCAGAAACACAAACATAAGGCTAAATTAAGCTTGATCAGTCAAGTCTGACTGTATCCTCTTTAATATAACACGGCTGACAATTCTAATCGTGAAGCTTGCAAGCTGTAGAAAAAGCATAATTTTTATACACCTTTGGGAGAGAGCTAGAAGCTAAGAAGTTTCTCTTCCTATTTCAGAAAGAAAAATGCTCATATGCAACAGAAAGATCTTTATTTGAAGGCAAAAATAGCACCTCTCTGTCATGTGCTCTAATTAACTTGCTGTGATGTCGCTCTGGTGATGGACACAGAAATAGACATTTGCTTTCCTAAACCCTGAAGTAGAAAATGAGGCATGAGTCAGGAGGATACAAGAGGGCAGAACTCATTTTCTTTTAATTACTTTTATTCAGGTTATATCATCCAGCAGCTGTTCAAGTTCCATTTCGAGACGTTGGATCCTCCTGAAATCCTAGCATGTCATTTTTGATGGGACTTACTCTCTTCTCCTTTATACATATATAAGATTTTATATCTAAGTGCTGATAGGGAACACAGACATGTGAACAGTGTTCCCATTCACTGTTCAAGGATATAATTGGCCATCAAGTCTCTTACACTAAAGTAAAGGAGGCAAAAACTCTGCAAAAAATGTGGCCAAACACTATGAGAGTTCTCATCACTAAGCAGATAGCCAGGGAAGTGTCTAACTGTTCCTCCAGCTGGCATACATGGGTACCAAGGCCTGCTTTGGGGAAAAGCAGTGCGATTCATAGCTGCATGGCAGGTTTTGGATGGCTGTGAAGGCTTCACCACAACGTCTGCTTAGTGCCAGAGCTTCAGGGAGCTTTGCTCACTGTGACTCTAGATGGACCTGGCAAAATTAAAGCTGTGACCGGGTGAATGTTACTCCCCAGTGACTCTCTCTGAGTTTTAGTCTGCATGGCAGGTTTGGCTAAGGGCAGAGGAGGGCCCTCCTGAGGTACAGTCCAGCTGAATACTTACCAGTCTCTTGGCTGCTGTCACCAGTGTCTGAATCCGGTCCTCAATCCCAGTGCCTCTGCTCCTCTCCTCTGAAATGAGAGTAACATGACTGTTTTCCAGCAACATGTGAAAATAAAGACAAAATAAAGCCTTTGAACCACCACATGCATTCTGCAGCTGAGGCACAGCATGTGTCTAGAAGTGCTGCTGAAGGCAGGCAGTGCCCTTGAGAAGCAGCAAACTTGTAGAGAAGGCAACGGATGGACTTGCTGGGGACTGCATGAACTTACCACTTCATATGTGTCCAGTCATTTTCCTGCCTTTTTGAGAAACAGTAGGAAAATGTGAATAACTTAGAAAATTCTGGTTTTCAGTTCCTCTTATGTTGTGTCTGTCTTCTTCTAGTGATGGACAAAGAATTGAACCTTCTATATGTGTCAGTGGATTTATTTTTCACTACAAGGTCTCTAAGCACAGTCTCTTACAAGAGAGCACTTACTTGGTGTTTTTTGTGCATAGTTCTTTTCCATGCCCACTTGGGATATTGGGTGACAAGTAACTGCCTGGTCTTCTAATTTTGAATGTGATCCTGAAGGAGTATAGGGTGCCTGAGACAGCATGAAAAAGGCTATGTAGAAAATCTTAGTGCAGATAAAAAAAAAAAGGGAAAAAACTTGAAAATAAAAGTGTCTATATAGAAACCACATTATCTGTACTATTTGAGGGTATTTGAAAGTCTGTAAGGTCTCTGAAGCCTATTTTCTATGTACATTTAGGATGCCTTGACAATATAAATCAATATTTCAGTATTTAAAAATCAAGTAAATGAAATCTGTATAAAATGGAACTGCCCGAATGAATTTTGACAGCCTCTCTTACATGCATTATTTATTTTTTATTGTTTTATTTTTTTCAGATGTAGATGGTGACTGAACTACTGCTGTAAACTTGTACTCAGGTAGCTTTAAAACACATATTATTGGCTGAGTTCATAGCAATGATGTAGTTTAGTTATAAAACAGCTTTTGTTGCAAACAACTTTACAAGCTTTAAATATATATCAAACTACTGAATATATGAGAACAATTTTCATCTGTACCTGAAATGCTCTTATATGGAATGGGTGATTCATAGCAGATCCAGAACACATATAAAACTTCTGAAAATATATTTAGCAAAGGAAGTGAAGGCTATTTTAAATTTATGTTGAGCTGGAATTAGAAAGTGCCTACAACAGTGCCTTAACAGACAAACTCCACCAAAGAGAGAGTACTGTATCCTTAGGATTTACAGACTAACCAGGGATTTGATTTAATTCTCTACTTCCAAAGGGCCACCTTGGCCCACCATCACAAGCAGCATGTTGTGCCTCTGGTTTCCCAGTCCAACAATGGCACCACTGTAAATCAGCACCTCCAGGTTTTACAGCACAGCCCTGTGTCCTGAAGGTCCCATGTGACCTTGGGCCCATCCTTGTTCAGCTTCACTGTTGCTGCCGTCAGCCTCTCTGAGTCAAACATGGAGGCTCAATACTACATTTAAACCCCAAAGTCCACTCTGTTTTAGTACTTTCTCCTTTTTCTAATTATTACTCTCTGTTTAAGCTTTTTTCCTCCCCCCTGCAAGCTCCATACATCTAAGATTCTTCTTAATGGATGCAAATGGCTCTTATTAGAAAAACAGAAACCAGAAAATCACTCCAGGACAAAAGCTAACCCCAGCATGTTTTAATGTTCAAATTAGAATACCCACCCCAGTGCTAAAATGGGGTTTATAATGGAAATGCTGACATCCTTACCAGACCCTACTGGCCTGTTGCTCTTTTGTCCTGCAAGTTATTAAAATCTAGCCTGGTTGCCTAAGAGACAGGGTAGCTACTTAGAAGATATTTAGCCATCAGTAAAAATTAATGTCCAATGTATTTATTGGAAAAATACACTTAATTAAGCACTCAAGTTATACAAGCCACCCACCAACTACAAGTGTGTTCTGGCAACAGAAGTGTTGTTATTACCCTGGGTCTGCCTCATGATGTTATTTTCTTAAGTAAATGCATTTTTCAGCCTAACAGTTCTGGCTACAGCATATTGATAAGATAACTCTGCACTAAAAGGGAGACATAGTATTTTTAGTCTCCTTTTCCAGTTACCAGTAGTTCATTAGTGACACTGTTGTGAGAGTGTTGATTCATTAAGAGTCTTTTCATTAACAGAAAAAGCCAGGAAAAGTAACAAGACACTCAGCATTTTCTTCTGCTTCTTTGGTACTTGTATCTTTTGTAATTTCAACAGAGGAGCTGGAAGCTTTCAAGACTGTAGGTTTTAAGCCAAACTTCAGTGTGTGCAGTCTATTTTTTCTTAATTTGCACACTTAATGTGATTTCAGGGGCAAATTTTTATTTTTCTAATGTAAGAGGTAGCTCGCAACTGCATGTGAAAATCAGATGTGAAAGTTCTGTTGCTTTTAATTGGAGCCTTAAAGGCTAACACGGAAACACTGGGGAAAATATGACTTTTGCTATGTTATTTAAATAGGCTGTTAGCCACATCCCTAAACTTTATATGGCTTTGGATAGATTAGGAGCTCTCTGTTAAGCTATCAAATATATCATATTCACGTAAATTCCTAGCAAATATATAAATATGTATTTTTGTTGTTTATAATTGCCTTTTAATTGTAGGACCAAATTCCATAGCTTAACATTTATACAGCGCCTGATACTTTAAGCATTGCACAAATATTAACTAATTAATAAAAACATCTGAGCAGCTCTTCTGAGACTGTCAGATTCCAAAGAAGTAAATTCCTCTTCCTGAAAAACGTGACTGTTCAAGCAAACACACTGTAAGCTTTTAAATGGCAAATCCAAAATGACACAGTGGGACACCATTTCATGCCTGAAATCTGAGCACAAAGCCTTTATTTTTCCAAGATTTTTTTTTCCTCCAGTCTTGTAAATAAATACTAGGTAATGACTTAGGAAGCAGAGGGGAGGCAGGCTAGAGATGAACTTGACATTGGCACTTACTTTGTTTTCATCTCCATATAGTATTTCATTGGAATATAATATTACATTGACTTATGTATTCATTCAATCATTAAATTCAACAGGGCTCTTCAGTTCTGTCATCAAAAAAGCAAAAAAAACCAGTAAAACAAACTGTATGGATTTAACCTTTGTTCTCCTTCATGAGAATTCATCAAACAAATGTGTGGCCTTTAAGTACTTTATGAGTTATTTGGTCTTTGAAAGGTCTGATTTAGTGATGCAAAACTATGTGGTTATCTCTGGCTTGCAAACAAGTCTGAAAAGCTCAAACCCAACCCACAGCATATTGTTTGACAACTTTAAGCTACACTGGCCCGCCTGTTTTCCTACGCAGGGCTTTGCTTTCCATGATAATCTTACTATTCTGGTCCCTCTGTCTCAGTCAAAGAGATGACATTTCAGAACACATGTGACCAACAAGTTGTTATTGCTGTGTATTTTTATATTCAGCATTGTGTCTGTAGAACAATCAGGACAAAGCGAATCTCCACTGTTGGCATGTTGTGATTTAAGGTGGACACAGAGCAGTAAAAGATGAGAGTGACCAAGGGGAAAAACTGGCTTGAGGAGAACGGGGTATAACTGGATTTTTGTTTTGAAATTTTTTTCTTGGAAGTTATCTTTTTGAGAAATATTTTTAAATACTTTGTTGTTTAAAATAGAAATGTTAGTGGCTAGTGATTTTTAATTTTTGATTTCCTACTTTCCTTCTTCTCACCCCTGTCATCTGGGGCAATGTGGAGACAATATATTTTTAATCATCATTTGTGAATTTGAGAACTTATGCAGCTCTTTATGCATATATCTGATAAAAAAAAATTAATTTGGAAGATGTTTTTACAGAACTTTTTCCGTTTTCTAAAAAACTTCTAAACATATTTTACATTTTGGGAGCAGCCGTAATTGCAAGGCTGAAAGCAGGGCATAGAGGCTGCAATATCACCTTAGGTTTATTTCACACAGGGAGTAGTGTTAAGGATGAATGCTTTGGTAGCAGGGAGCCTCAGAAAGTTAATCCAAAAATTAAATTGCAAAAAAGGGGTTGAGGAAATGAAAATGACACTGACATAAAGAGCTGGAATCTCAGAAATCATCCAACTCTTGCCATGTTGTCTGCATGTCTAATTAAAGAGCTATAATATATATAAGACAATTTAAAAATTGTGAAAAAAATTAAAGTTAATGTGATTTCACAAGAGATGTGCCATTTATTTTGCTTGACAGCCAGGGATAACTGAATGGGAGTGAGAGCAGGAGGGTATGATGGCAGACTATTAATTACCTAAGTAGGATTTCATCTCTAAAGCAGCTTTCTGCAACTTCTGATCACAGTTTCCCTTCATATTGCTCAACACGCTACATCAATATTTATACATTTTGGATAATCAGACAATATCCTACATCTCAATGTACTTTTTGTGGTGTGTACTCTCTATCCAGGGAACTTTGTTTAAGCTTGTAAGTTCCATGAATACCACTTCAAGCATAAACTCTGGGCTCCCTTACAGCAAGATCCTTACAGCAAGATTTGCCTGCATGGTGATGACAACAGTTTAATAGTATCAGGTGAACAGATATTAAAAAAAAATTTCAAATGAGACACCTTACACAGAACTGTCTAGAGCAGAAGGGAAATTAATAATCACTAAGTGTGAATTTACAAGGTCTCTTCACATTAATAAATTAAAATACTCTCAAAAGTGTATCAACAGATCTTAGCAGACTGGACAACAACGATGGAGCTGAAACACAAAATAATTAAAAAGTATTTAAAAGTAGAGGGATTGAGGATTGGCTATGCATGATCAAAGTTGTTACTCTACTTAGAATAGAATCCCTGCAAATAGAGCTTAAGGCCATCCCAACCACAGCAAATTTTTTTAACCTAATCAATCATTGCATGACTGTGCCCTAAACCTGCAGTTCTTAAATATTTGATAGAACTAATTAATATATTAACAAAAATGCATTTAATCAAGATGGGGATATCCATAAAAGCTATCCCCAAACATCCCTTATAGTTTTTTACTTACTCACATCAGTGTGATGTGAGAGCCCAAGGCTTATTTTCAGTGGCTTTGCTAGTGGATCTTGTCCTGCCTTGAGCTAGACACTGGCAGAGAGTTTGCTGTACAGGGGGTGAGCAAAATGTGCAGCTTTATTTTGTGGGCTGTGAGGCACCTCAGAACCCTTTTGTTGGAAAAGGAGAAAAGCACAGGTTCCCACCCACTATTTTGCACCTTTTCACATGTTTAGACATAGTTTCTTATGACCCATGTGAAAGATTTCTTGTGCTATTGAGGAGGACTGAATAATCTGTCTTTTTCTACTGTGATTATAATTTCATCAGAAAGCTGAGATATTCTGCTCCAGATCCTCAGCTGGCAGGAGTCAGTAGCTACCCCACAGCTGGAGTGGATCTAGTTTATCTTAACTTTTGGAAGCTCAATGGCACAATTTTTGGAAGGTATTTAAAGTTCTATTTCTTAGCGCACTTTTTCCAATTACTTAGTTTTATTTGTTAGATTTTATTTGTCTTTTTCAAATGTTTTTTTCTGTTTTGAAATCCAATCTGCTTTACCAGTAAACGAAAATCCCTATTCTCTCCACAGCACTAATGACACTTTAAAATGACACTTTGCTTTCAGTTAGAAACTATGCTAATGGTTTTGATTGCTTTCCTTTTTCTTATTACTATTGATATCACAGCTGCTGAAATTTTTAACCTGCTTGTATTTTTAAAAATAATTTGAATGAAAAATAGTTGGAAGTCTTCCAGACTGCTGTTCAGGAAATCTCACAATTTACAGTTTTCAATTCAATTTCCATTAGAGAGCACTGTGGCATTCAGCACAGGGCACTATGCAATATTCAAGCAGTGTGGGGAATTCCCTAGGGACAGTGCAATACGCTGAAGGGGGGCACCCACAGGAGAGTGTTGTGGGACTGTGCATCTGCAAGAGGTGAACTTTCAGATGTATTACAAAAACAAAAGCAAGCAAACTTTCTGCCCATTAATCTGGCTGTTGGAGCAGTGCTACTCGTGGAGCAGCTGGTGAAACAGCAGGAGGTGGGTGTGCAGGTGAAGGCAGCAGTTGAGTTTGAGATGGTTTACAATGCAGGGAGATGGCTGAACTGAAATGAGCAATGCAAATAGAGGTACTGCAGAAAATAAGAGGAAACGGAGGTGAATAAGAGCATTTAACAGATATGAAGTTACTGGGACTAGACTAGAAATTGTTGTGCTATGGGTGTTACCACGGCTACCAGCACCTAGTAGTTCATGCAGTGGTTGCTGACAAAGGGCATGTCCTCATGCAAGACAAGGTGCTGAGGTAGACAGAGCTGTTCAAAGGCATCTTTCAGGCCAGTGGCAAAACCTGGGGTACATCTCACTCTCCAAAAACTTTCCATTGCTGTAGACACAGAGCCTGAGCCTGAGCACTGGCATCAGCACAGGGACAGAGCACTGGGGAGCCATGTGTGGGGTTTTTGAGTTAGCTGAGACTATGATTTTAATCACACTTCTGGAGACCAAGATGAAGAGCACTCAGCCATTTTGACTAATAGTGACCATACATTGTCTGAATAGCATCATGTCCTCACTCACCTGACACTGTCCCAGGCAGCTGAATTCAGATATTGCTACATATTTTTAATTTAAGGAACAAAGTGGCAGGAAATGGAGGAGCAGAAAGGGAAAGAGCAGTGGCAAAGCTGACAAGGTTTTGTGTGTGGCTGAAGGGCAAAGATGATACAGTAGGGAGAAACCCTGGAAAGGGGAGGGGAAGGGTGATTAGATAGCCTAATACATTTTTTTCTTCAGCATTTAATTTCCTTAGGAGTACATGCCGCATTTTATGTCAGTGACAGATAATGAAGGAGTCAAAAGATAATAAGCTCGGTATTCAGAGAAGATCCCAAGAAGTGGTATGTTATAGGGCTGTTTGGAAAGCTGAAATTCTCTGGTGATAGGAGATGGATGAGTTGGCTGAATGCCCCATGAGATTTTCCTCAGCCAATCTAAAATTAATTCTCCTTCATAATTAAAATACATTTTATATTTTTAGGAACAGTTCTCTAAGTGGTTTTTTTTCTTTTTTTCCCTACTTCTTTTTACTGTGTATCAGAGCCAGCCACTTTAATTGCTAGTTTGCCTGACTTAGGATGAAAAAACTCCTAGAATGTTCATGGCTGTCTGTCTTAGCTACTCATTTGATCTTGTACCCATTGTATAAGCTATCATGTATTTCTCTGTGCAATGGATCTTTAAGGCAGTGACCTGCAAGTATTAACTCACAGATAAAGAGCTGTGACACAGTCAGAAAATGCAGGTTTCCCAAGGTCCTGGGGTGATGGGTGGTGGACTAGGATTTTGAACTTCAGCCTTTCATTTTTTGGACTGTTTTTCCTGCCCAGTAGTCCGGGGCTGATATCTGTATCAGGAGTTATGTAGGTGACATGTGGATTCATGAAAATGACATTCAGTCCAGTGGAGCCCCACACAATGGGCCAAATGGAGTTATCAAAAAGGTGCTGCACTGGTTTGTGCCTGATCCTCCCACAGCTGTGGATAAAGCTCCCACTGGTTTCAGTTCAGATGGTTCCACTTCTGAAGCCCTCTGGAAAAACCCTAAAGCGAATCAATTTTTCATTCCATTTTATTTTTTTTATCATGCTTTGGTGGAAACTTCCTCTGGGGTAAGCCCAAACCAGCTCACTCCCACCTCCCTCCCATTTTTCACTTGGGCTGTTTAACTGAGAATATCCCAGTGCTGACCCCAGCCCACAAGCAGCTTCTGTTCCTGCTAAAGGCACTGCAAGTCTGGCATCAGGAACAACAAAAGCAGCAGCGTCTGACCCTAATTTAAATTAGTTACAAACTGGAAGATGGAAACAGTAGCATATGTTGGCAGATTTCCTGGTGTTCCCAGACACGGGATCACTGCACTTCATCTGAATTCCAGTTTACCCCATAGGAATACAATGAGTCAATTAACCCTTTAAATAAATCAACTAATTCCAGAGCAATCACACAGCATCTGTTTCTGCATTTTATCAGTTACATAATAAAAATCTTCCTCTTGTCTTTCTGTTTCCTATTGCATTCTGTGCTTTGGATAAATACCACCAGTGCCTGCCAAGTCACAGTTGCAGAGACCTACTGCAGAAAATGGAACCAGAGACACACACTGGGAGAAATCCTCTTTAATGCAGTGCTTCAAATTGAATGCCTGCAGTGCTACACAGAATCACAGAATGGTTTGGGTTGGAAGCAACCTTAAAAATCATCTGGTTTCATGGCAAATTTAAAACTAAAATCCACACTTCATTAAAAATGAATCTGATGAGTAAGTTAAGTAGAAGAAACATCAGTAATTTATGGTGATGAACTCAGCATTTTCCCTCTCCCTTTTTGTGTTGTGTCTGTCTTTGGAAGCCTGTAGCATGTTACAAATGAAGTGCCACAGATGAGCTAGAAATAAAATGCTAGGGGGTTTTCCAGGGAGACAGAGAATAAATACAGAACCTCCACAAATGCAAACACACATGCTCTGGACTGTTAAAAATTTTGAATTGCACAGTGTTTTATCTTCTCAGAATTTCCCAAGTGGCAAAATATATCCCCAGGAAAAGACATGACAGCAGACAAAAAGCAAAGACAACCAGAAAATAAAATTCAAATCAGAAAGCCTACTATAATACAGTTCAGAATTACTTGTTCCCTGAATGATAAAGGAAAAGTAGTAGTCATGACAATGATCAATTTTGCTCGAGAAAGTTACCAATTTAACAGTGGGTAGACATCTTACAGATATCCTGCCTGAAATAGAACAGAGTGAATGAACCAAATGATTAGATTTCAAAGTGTGAATTAGCTTATGTAGTTTTTAACAGAGTACTTTGGAATAGGGTCCAAAAAGCATCCTTTTATGTTGGTGTTTGTCACTCTGTGTTATTTCTTCTGTTGCCCAACATGGACTAACCTTAGAATTTTTATCCTACAGTAGTACCCAGATCAGATATCCTGTGTGTAACACTAGGAAGGACTTTTTAAAGAAAGCCTACTAATGTTGATGATCCCTTTTATCCAGCTTTATTCCTGTTACCTTCCTTTTTTGCATAAACACTTGGCAATATATCTTCTGCTGGTAAAGGACATTATGGAGTCAGGTGTTCCTTTGGAAAAAACTTCTCTTCAAGAACTATACTAGTTCTGTTACCTTGAATACAGTAAAAATCCCTAGAATATTAATATCATGAAGCTTGAATGAAGTAATTTCTTTGTTTAAAGTTCTCAATTTTTTTCATTATAAGATTCCCATTGTTTTATTCAGAGCCATAGTAGAGGAAGTTTCCTAATGTGAAAGTCTCCTTTGCCTCTGTTTTAGGTAGCCATGTGCATAAAAGTATGCTGAAATCAAACCTTGGTCTGTCTGCTTGTAGTCAGTAATTTCCGGGTGAGGCTGATATTGTTGCAGCAATCACTAAAAAGAAATGTTGAGGGCTGGAATAGAGAGTCATCATTGTCCATAGTAAAAGGCAATATAAAGTGTGTGGTAGGCAGTGGGGAAAGTTATACTGTGGTATAAACCTTCTAGCTCTAGTGAATCCACGATTCTCAAATAGCTAGTAGAACTAGTGATTTTTATTTCCTGGCTCATGTGTCTCTCAAGTAACAGGATCAAGAGACCAATGGTGTAATATTTTGGGGACTGAAAAGTGCTCTCCTACTGGAATGTTACTGTCCTGTACTGTTTTACTTTTGAGTTTGCTCTGGGAAACAGAGATGACTTGGTTTCACAAGGGTGGTTTCAATGAGGAAAGAAGGTTCCATGGTCATACACTTCCTAGGCTGTGTGTTTGTGGCATCCATGCTGGTGATAGTGGAGATGTGCTGTCAGGTCCTGCATTTATTCCTCAGGCATGGTCAAGTTCCTGGTTTGTAGAGGTTTACATCTGAGATTACTTTAACA
This sequence comes from Ploceus nigricollis, assembly GCA_013399945.1. Lineage (NCBI taxonomy): Eukaryota > Metazoa > Chordata > Aves > Passeriformes > Ploceidae > Ploceus > Ploceus nigricollis. The sequence continues at coordinate 1,444,110 of VXBC01005990.1, read as the reverse complement.
AAGTTGGTATGCTGCAAGGAAGGAAAGCTTGAGAAATTTTCATTGGAATAACATTGTCTTACATCTAGTTATTGGTATAGGTCATAGGTTAGGATGATAAGCAAGCTCTTCACAGTAATGTTTTGGCAAGGTTTGAAGTGGATCTTTGAGATTGGAGAGCATTGAGAATACGGCTGTACACATTTTCTTTTTCCTTATGTGTCTGCTAATTTCATTCACATAGGTTTAATGCTCTATTAATATTTTTTTTCTAACAGGAGGTTGTTTGTAGGCTATCAATCATGATTATTATATGAAGATTTAAAGGTTTAGAGACAGGTCTATGAGAATGGTATTTAATTAAAGTTTGTTGTGACCTAAATCAGGTGAAAAAGCTGAAATCCTGGTTAGTCTCTGGGCATAGTAGGAGAGGTTATGATGCCACCTTGGGAAGGGGTACAGAGGTACAGACTGGTGGCAAACACAGTGGCAAGGATGACATTAATGTGAAGGTGAGTTAGTGGAGATGTCACATAGCTTTGTCTACACAATTAGTAGGTGAGGCAAAATGGTACTTTTTAAACCTGGGTAAATCAATTTGAGTTGGGTAGCAGGGTTTGAAAAACCTCTTTGGTCATGTTATAAAAAGAAGCCTCAACCAACTGAAATTGTCTTGGTTAGTTTTCTACTGATCAGGCTCTACAGTCTGAAGGACACAAATTTTTATGCCTTTATAAGAATTATTTTGACTTTTAAAAAATTCTGTTCCTTTACAATGAAATTAAATTATTTTTTAATTTGTTTAGCTCTTTGCATAAGAGTAATTTGCACTTACTAATCACAAAAAATTTAGTGAAAATCCAGAGGGTCAAACGAAGTTGTAATGTAAAGAGAAAGAGAACAGGAAGAAGTTACTTTAACACTTCAAGTGATATGATATGGAAGCATGTAAGCTGACAGGTTCTTAGTAAAGAAATTAAAGTCCTTTTACAGACCAATCCATGATTGCTGTATCATAACTAATATACAGAAAGAATGAAGCTGTTACCAGATACACCAAAAGTTTAGTTTTGTATCAACAGGTAAGGAACAGTGCTGGCTGTATTTTCAGTGCTTGACTAGAACGATAATAACAATTATTTCTCAGGGATTGTTTTACAGAGAATTTAAAGATGTATGGTACGTGTATTGTATAATTGGCATCTGTATTGCCTCAGGACTGAATCAATGTAATCCAAGACTGCAGCTACATAAACTTCCCCTCTCCTATAAGGGAAAGTTTTCTTTGGGTGATGGTAAGCTGTAGAACCATGATGAATTGCATAAATAGCTATTTAACTATTTTGAGGCTGAATTGAATAAGAAAGACTTCAGTAATTTCAAGGGCATCTTTAAAATGTTATTTATTTTGGATTGGAAATAAAGATGAAAAGAATTATGAAAAAAAATAGATATTCCACTGATTTCTGTATCACTCTGATACAGAGAATTGTTTTTATAGCAGTACTTTTGCTATTTATCTCAGATGCAGATTTACCAGATATCAGGACAGAAAAAGTGGGAAGAAAAAAGTCCTTGGCACAGCCTTGTACAACCTGGGTGCCGCACGTCACTGGAGGCAGTAGCTGTCACAGGCCTGCCCCCACTGCTGTCTCCTCATTATCGAAATAGGTGGGGAAAGCACAAGACTTCTGGATACACACCAGAAGGTGTTTTCAATCTCTTCCTGTCTATTAGGGAAAACAATGGATTTTAAGAAGGCAATGAGGAAGGAATATTTGAATAGGGTATGAATATCCATTGCATAGTACAAATGGTTTAAAGAACATCTCTGAAAGCTGGTGCCACGAAAGCCCTTCTACCCCTGCCAGTCATGCACTGTGACTTTCAAAGTTAGGATTTTCCTCCTTTTACATGATGTCCACCAGCTCATTCTTATTTGGTGTAGTATTTTGTACTCCATCCTGCTGTTCTTCACCCATATTGGTAAAGAAATGGCCCTGTCTTGTTCTGGCCCTGTCTGCAGCTCCTTGGCTCCCACAGAGCCCAACACAGTATGCTTTTCTGTCTCTCCAGTTATCCTGACACCAAGCTCCACCAAAGCTGGCTGTGTTTAATACTGAATCCTGCAAATACCTGTTATTGGGAGTTTACAGCACCCCTTGAGCCAAGCTTGCTTATGATATCTGTATCTAGGACCTGTGTCTCTCCAGGCATGAATACCCTGATCTCTTGCTACTTCTAACTGCAGAAATCTTCTCTCCCTCACAACCTAGCTTCTCACATTTAGGTCTAAAAGTGACCTTGCCTGAGCTGATGGGTGTGGGCAACTCCACAAAGAGAAAGAGCAAACTTTTCTGCAGTTCTGGCATGATTGCACAAATTCAGCTGGTTGCAATGCTTCAGCTCTCCATTTCCCAGGAATAAGGAAGAGGACTAATCAAATCAATCCAAGCAGATAATCACCACCATGCAAGCAGATACTGCCTTTCAACCCTCTCCTATCTACTCTATCTAATCCCTGTATTCCTACTGACATAAAATAGACACCACTCTCCTCCCAGGACTAACAGAATGGAGGAAGCATTCAGTGATGGGGATAAAGGTGGGAGCAACATTTACAAGGTTTCTCTCCTTCCCTAAGAGGTATTACCCTGCTGAGACTCAATACTTTAAGGGACTGAGAATTTATACTTTAAGATGACCTGCAAAAAATTCTGTCTTGATTATTACCTCATTTTGGTTCCAAACTATCAATATCAACATATGGCTTAAACACCAGCAAAGCAGAACACAAATCCATGGATGACTTCATCTGTTGTACAAATATTAGTGAAATAGAAACAAAAAAGATTTAGTGATTGACATCTCTGGAGAACGTGTATTTTAAAGTCACTGTTATTCCAGTAGTATCTAAACTGCAAGAATAACAGTAAATTTGACTTAACAGGGGAGACAAAAGAGGCAGGTGACTACTCTGAATGTGGATTGATGTATTCTCTCCCCTCTGGCTGCTGAAGGTTACCATGCTGATTGATAGGAGTTTTGAGGTCTTGGTAGTTATTTTGCTCATTTTAGTCCATGACATTCCTTACTTATGTCTCAAATCTTAAGATCTGTAGAAAATCTTCATTAGGCTTAAAGGTGTTTCAGTTCAATTGAGTCCTTGGTATAAGCACTGTGTCAGATGTCAAAGAAAAATTAAGAGAATAGTTTTGAATGTTCCATGAAACCTCTGGAAAGCCAGATAAGGCAATACTCAAAGGCAGGAGGAAAAGGGAAAATGCACAGCCTCTTTATGGTGGTTACATGATAACTCATCAATAACAGCCTCCTATGCATTCTTTGGTCCTTGACACAGTTTTTGCCCTGTGCTGTAAGATAATCCTGAAACTAACTCAGCTGTAATCTCAAATCAAAGAAGAACATTTGGGGGAAGGGTAGGGGGACTAATAGTTCAAAGAAAAAGGGTTCTACAAAAAAAAATGCTTAACTTACATGAAGAATCAGCATGCACAGATATCTCCTTTGAGTCCAGAAGCACTTTGTTTGGATCTGCAAATNTTTTTTTTTTTAATGTGAAAAGTACCAGTAACTTTTTATACAAAAAACTTCTTTATGTGGACAACCTTAGAAGATGGATCTGATTATTTGGACTCAGTAACAATCTTCCTAGGTCACAGAGTATTTTTAATTAACCTGATGTTCCAGTTATATTAATTACCCTTGTAGTTCCAGGTAAAGGCAATATTCACTGCTTCCCCACCTCAATTTAAAAGCAGTGATGCTTTACGCATTACACCACAGTGCTTTTGTTATTCCCATGGCTCAGGATCATATTGAAAAAAAATTCTGCAAACATATGTTTAAACTGGGAAGTGTTTTCAGATGAAAGACACTATGGAAGGGGAATGTCCTCTTAGAAAAAGGAGAAAAACCCAAACCCTAAAATGAAGTATCAGTGGGCATTACCAAAAGTTCAGCTTTACCACTAAATGCAGCCTTTATAATTGCTTGCTGAATGAGAGCAGGGCATCAGCACTCCATCCTATACAAAGGGTGATGTCTGTGCACACCATTTGCCTATTATTTCTAAATGGACAGTCTGAATGCAATTTGAGACCATCTGAGGCAAAAAAGGAGAGTCAATGGCTCAGATGACAGTCTGGCTTCAGCATAGCTGGCCTGGGTGGGGTTCCACGCTAGCAGGGAGCTGCCAAGCAAGATCACTGAGAGAGTAAACCACGTCGTGAAGCAAGTCTTACAGGCTTTCATAGGCCATATACTCTCTTTCATTAAATAACACACTGAATTGTCCCTAAGCCAGTCCTAGAGAGTTAGTGGTTTGGTAGCCAGCCAGCATCTTGTTATAAACTTTCTGGCACAAACTAGTAATATTTGTAACAAATTCTATGGATGTGTTAACATATGGAATTTGAAAACACTTGCTTAGAGGTCCCAAAAGACAACGAACTTCAGTACTTTTACAACTTAGGTCATGAAGATCTTTCCTAAAAAAAACATCATCAAGACTTGCACTCAAGAAATAAACCAGAAAATTCTATGTTTGATTAACATTGCATAATGCCTTTTTTTCCAGATAGTAGGATATCCATAAGCAGGTCATGAGTGTCTCTTATGTATATATGACAAATACTTTTCCTCTGGATTGGTGATAAAAGTTTGCATTCACATGGCAAAATTCAAAGATTGTTGCTTAATATCAATTTGTAATGTAAGTCACAGGGTGGTGTTTTTCTACATATTTTCCATAATTGCAAGGATAAAGAAGAAATTCTGAAATGGCTGTTTCAAGACAAAAAACAGGCTTCCTGTCAGTAGACAGATGCCTTACTGGACTCTGTGGTGTCCTCAGTGGAGCTCCAAAGGCTCTGTACAATGGTAAAATCCATGCTAGGTCATGCAGCTGCATTCTAGTGCCTCTAACCTGAAAACTTGGTTTGGCAAATTATTGTAGATATGACTGAATTTGGGGGCTGTGCCCCTAAAGCACTTGTGACTGTCTGTTTCTCCAAAGAGAAGAGAATTTTCCTGAAATGAAGACATATTGTAAAGCATTCCCCAAGATACTTGGTACAGTAATTTCTTATGGGTAGGTAGGACAATTACTCTCATGGTGTTTGGAGGCCACCATGACTGGAGCCCAGTGCGTTGTGAAAGAGTTGGGATTTAATGTTTTGACTTTGATTTGACTGGAGAACTGGTTGGTGTCTAGCCTCATTGCAGCTTGTAAGAAAAGGCTCTACTACCCCAAAGCCATGCTTTAAAAATACTGTAGTAAAGGTATCCAGAGCATCTCATGGTACCTTCTGAGGCAGTTGGAGAGTTTCAGAAGGGCTCTTATGGATTTATACAAATCACTCAAGGCTCAAATAAAACACATGGAAATGTGGTGGCATTTGGTAACATATATTAAGTATGCTGATTTATCCCATAGCAAAGGCAGGCAGTTCTTTTTGTCATCCTATTAGTCAGTTATGGTTAATTATTGATATGATAGAACTTTATATGGCTTTTTATATCTTATGTTGTTGAAGTTTTTTGGGGGTGTTTTTGGTTGGGCTTTTTTGTTTTGTTTTGTTTTTGGGGTTCTTTTCTGTTTTGGTTTTTTTTTTTTTTTCCCACTTGTAGAAGTCAGTAGATGCAATTATTTGTGTGGCTAATTCATGAGTCATTGTTTAAGAGATGAGGATGATGATTCACTTTGACAAAAGCTATTAATAGGTGCCCAGCACTATATTTTAAGGTCTTGGAAGAATCAGTCCCCTTTCCTTTCACAAGGAAATATAATGTTATAAGTCCTTTACTAGCTTAGCTGTTATGCCAGAAGCACATCATTCACAGGATTACCCTCTATGAACAAGTTAACATAAGAACTAAGAGAGAGTTTAAAATAAGAGCTGACTTACACAACACATGCCGGAGGATACATGACCTAGTGATGGTGTCTGGGAACCATCTCCTCTCTCTTTCATTTTCTTTTCTTGTTTAGCCTTTTTCCCCTCTCCCTGCATTGCACATGGGCTGTCCATAGTCTCAGGCTGTGCTCATGTCTACTCAGAGTATGGACAAATGCAAGTGCCTCTTCCTGGACCTGAGGGTGGGCAAGGCAGCTTTTGGCTGCTTGTGTCAGGAGTTTTATCAGTGCAACGCTGGTGCTGAGATGATTCATTCTTTCTCCCTGTGGGATTTATGCACTTGGGATATGCTGTAAACTGTGCTGGGATGAAGAAGAGATCAGTCTGGAATTCTCAGACATTGAGCAAAGTCTTTGCTGGTCCATGTAGATCTGCTTTTTGGGCTCTTGTGTGTAGGGACTGTGTCCTGTGCTGGAAGTGAGTGCCTGTGACTGCAGCCCACTGAGGAGCTGCACAGACCTGCATAAAAAGGTATGCAGGAGGGACATCTGGCATAGGCCTACTACACCCCTACTTTGTGAAGGCCAGGCCAACCTCAGTATTAGCTCAGGTTTCTCAGAACCTGTCCAGGAAAGTGCTGCAACCTTCCACCTTCCAAACCCAGAGCATCTCTTGAAGCTGCCTGGGCAGAAGTGCAGTCAGCAGCCAGCAGGACTGATCATTCCCCATGACATGGCACTGGGCAGAGGTCAGTGGGAGCACTGAGTCCAGCTCTGTCTTTCTCAGCACAAGAAAGGTTTCAACCACACCGAGTGAGTCCAAGGGAGGGGTCACCAGGGTGGTGGGGGGCTGGAGCAAGTGATGTAGAAGAAGCTGCTCAGGCAGCTGGTTTATTTTAGCCTGGAGAAGGAACAGCTGAAGGAAAGTCTCCTGGCTGCCTGCAGCTACCTATTGGGAAGCTGTAGGGAAGATGAATCCAGATTCTTATGAGAGATTCACAGTCAAAGGGCAAAAAGCAACAGACATGGCTTAGAAGACAGGAAATTCCAGTTAGCTATTAAGAAATTTTTTTTCACTGGAAGAGCAGGAAAATCTGAAGCAGATTGGCTGGAGAAGTGCTGGAGTCTCCATCCTTGGAGATGCTCAGAACTCAAGAGCCCAAGTCCAGAATAAGTAGATTTAGTGCAGCAGATCTTGCAGGTATTGGATTAGATTAACTACTCCAGTTCTTCCTACATACATTTTTTTTTGTATTTCTATCATTCATAGTGGATCAGCACTGTATCAAGACCAGCCCTGCACTGCATAGGTAAAGGTGTGTGACTACCACTCCTTTTCTCGTTAGAGAGCATTGAATGAGTGGGAGAGGTGGAGCATTGCAGTAGATCTACCCAAAATTTCTTAATGGAAAATCCTAAACTAGCAGACAAACGGAACTCTAAAAGAAAAACACCCCAAAAGAAAGATAAAGTATTTTAAATTGATCAACATTTTGTACAATTCTGTATAGAACTTGTTAGTCTCAGCTTATGTTTCCTTTTTCTGCTCTTTTTAATTACTTAACACAAACCCAAATTTTTGCATAAAAAAGGCTAGTGATGCATGTGTAGAAATGTAGAAATGTGAAAATATTAAAATGACTATTCTTCTTTCATTTCTGCCCCTAGTTTAGGACCATTGTGATGTAATCTGATTTAGGACTTTGAGACATTGTCTAAGCCATCCTCTGAGGCTGATTTAGACTCTTTCAGCAAATGTTCTTCTCTCTGGTAAGTTTTTGTCAGAGATCTGCACGCAGTTCGCTAATTCTCTTCATGCCACAGTAAACTTTAGTGAAGTCAATAGGTACTCTGGCAGCAAAGTAGAAATGAAAGGGGCTCTCTATTTTCAGAGCTCTAAAATAGCCACTGATCCATCCTTTGGAAAATACTGCTTTCAGGGGGGGTCTGGTGAAGTGGTGTTGGGTTTCCAAATGGACAGAGAAAGAGACAACTCTATTCTTGAGCATTTCATGCTGACTTTCTGTGAAGTGACAAGGATGGCTTCCCTGGAGGGCTGGCTAGCTGTAGGGGTGAGATTAAATAGATGACTTTAACCCTCCTAAATTACGTGCCAGATATTACTGCCTCTCCTGTGCCAGTGCTCGCTCACTGGAACTTCTGCTGGCATTGAGGTCTGCTTAATGTGGTAGCAAGCCCTGTCACCAGGGTCCCCTGCCACTCCAAAGTACGGATTTAAAGGCAATCTTGAATCCGGAAGGGAAGAAGGAAGAGAGTGTAATGCTGTGCTGTTTCAGCTGCTAATTGTGCCCAGATTAGTTAATTAGATAATTAACATAAGAATGCTCTCTTTTCATATTAGAGCATCATACATTTACAATAGAGCTGTTCATAAGTAGAGTGCTATGCTGTGGGAAACACTAATTAATTTTGCAAATTTGGACCTTTAATTGCTAAAGTGCTGTGCTTTCTCAATGTTTGTTTTAGAGTAATGTTAACTGATTACTGCCTGTTTGGAGAAGTATTTATTCTCTCTGCCAGTTGGACACATTCCTCTTGCTGTGCGACCAGAATCCCAGTTTATTTGCAATATTAACTGCACTGCACTTCAGAGGAGCCTGCAAGAGATGAGATTGTCTATAATCCCAGCCGACATTGGACCCAATAGCTGCAAAAGCAATGCAGCCCATCATTTCCAGTTAGGACACATCCCATCATATATCTCTGCAGCCTGCATACTCGATTATTGGAACAGCATTCATCCTGGCTTCAAAGCAGAATCTGGAAAAACTGCAGCTGGCAGATGCAACCACCTGCTTCCTTTGCAGCAGTTCTCAGAAAACATCAATCCATGTACCAGGCACTTTGCTGGCTCCCTAATGATCTCTGAGTCAATTTTCAGGGCCTTGTGCTGAGTTCTCAGAAGCACTTATGTGAGCTGGGGAAACATCAGCAATATCTGCAGGGTCTTGATGGTCTCCTCCTCAGACTCCAGCTCCTACCACCCCAAGAGGATTAGATCTATGGGCAACTCTGCAGCACCAGCACCATTCCCTTGGCTCAAGGAGTAATTCAACAGTTATTGAACCAGAAAGAAAGCAAGCCTCAATGGGATTCTCTTGCCCAATAAGACTTGCATTTGCTTGGGTAAAGGGAGACATGGGTTTGCTTCCTTCTCTAAGGCTTCTTTATGCAACATATTAAAAATTTTGAGTTAGGAAATTGGAGCAGAGTTCTTCACTATCCCTTCCCACCTAGCTAGGGTCATCAGTTGTGGCCAGTTTTCTTTTGGTGTGTATGTGGGCGCAGTGTTCCCACTCTTGACTATCACAAGGAAACACAAAAATCTCTAAATTAGTAAAAGGTCTGTGTGTTCTCAGAAACACCCTGAGGTGAGATTTAAGACATTTTTTTTCCTTCTGGCTGACATCTGCAGTAGAACTGTAGGTGCTGGTCCAAAATGCTTACCATGTTGCACAGAGGGCTTAGCTGCCTAGCTCAGGGATATTGAGACTAATCTGAACAGAAGATGTCAATGTTCAGAACTTTCTGAGTCTTTTGGTGAGTGAGAGCTGACTCAACCGTATAAAAGTCTTACCTGTGACTAATCACTGGCTGAAAAGTTTCAAGTTAGCCACTCATTCAGCAAAACTGAGTCAGCAAAACTCAGATACTGAAGCTGAATACAGGGATGAGCTCTAAAGAAATGCTTTCAACCTTTTCCACTTGTTCAACTAATTTTTCCAGTAGCTTAAACAGATTGAACAGCGGAAATAGGAAAGAAAACAATAAAAGCATATGCTGAATAGATGCATGTGAAGATATTTTTAATATGAGCTTGATCATTTTGAGAAATGAGTGAAAATATTTCCACTCGTTGTACTTTGAACCTTAGCAGCACTCTTGGAAGAAGGGGGAACAAGAAGAAAATATGTTATTAACTGTGGGACAAAGGGTGTGGAAAAGAACCTTTAGTAGGGGAGGGGCTGTATGACAGTGAAAATTACATGATACATTTACTTGTTACTCGTATTTTGCTTTATGCCTAAACTGCTGCTGTTTTCATTGCAGGCTTCAAGTTGCTGCAATCATTCATTGAGGCAACAGTACAAAGCTGCTAATTTGAAAACAAGATTTTGCTCAGTAGCAGAAGAAAATGAAAAATTCAAGGGTAAGTCTGAAGATTACAAGGACTTTGAAAATCCTACCAAAAGTGAGCCTTTTAATTTAAGTAAGAAAAGAAATTAAGGTACAGATTTTGCTGTCTGCCTGCTGAGTTAGCCCTATTGATTCCAGGTAGGCCACACATTATTAGGTACCATAACAGGTTTTAGATAATTACAGTATTCATCCCTTGGGTAGTATACTTTTTAGGGTTTATGTCTTGAGTTTTATCCCCTAGATTATTTCTAGTGCTAGGAATTTTTGCAAGCACGAAAAGACTGGACGAAATGTTTCAAAGAAGCATCTTCAATGCTTTTTTTGAGTGCAATTATTTGGTCTTATATACCTTGTTCATCTAGTAAGTTCTAATTTTTTTCTAAGACTTTATATTTCTGAACCAACAAGGTTCACATTTGCTCTACTGAGGGGCAGGATATGGAACCCATGTACTTGTTTCATTATGTTCTGAAGATAGGTCTACACCTAATAATACAGTTTCTGAATGGCTGCTTTCTTCTGATTTTCTTTTACTCACAGTATTTTTCCTGAAGCAAAGCCCTTCACTTATTCCCGCTGAGTGTTTACTGTGATGCCCAGTAATGTTTTCCATTGTTTGTAAGGATTTTGTTTTTTTGAAAACATCCCCCAAAATCTTTGGAAGCTTGTGCCGGTTGTGGTAAAGTCATCTTTACCCATGGAGGTCAGAAAGCAGCAATGTGCAGAAGACAGCCCTTCTGTTTGTATAGCAGTTCCACCAGGCAGCAGATGAGGGAGACTTCTGCAGCTGGGGGAAGTTTAGCTGGATTCCAGTGCTGCAACATCTGCAGTATTCACTGCCTGACTGCAGTAAGGCTTGAGGAGATGATATCTTCTCCCCGCTGCTTTCTCCCTCTGGTTCTTGCATGTACACATGAGTGTGCATGTATGTGCACTCCCTCGCACAGTTCAGCTGCTATATGTGCAAAAGCACCAGTATTGTTTCTCCTGAGATTATTCATCTCCTCATGTGCACAGGCCATTTCATGTAGCAAACGATGCTACAAGGTGCCCTGTTTGTAGCAATGCTCACAGGAGACGCTTTTTGTGCTTCTCATCAACGCTGCCTGCGCAGGAGAAGCAGAGTCAAAGCTGCTGCTTAACCAAGGCCATGTCTCACAGGGAAACCTCTGTTCCTATTGATCTACTGGGTTTGGACGTAAATTTTTTTCCCCTCACCATTTTAATACTGTTGATAGCACTAGTGTGGACTCATTTTAAACCAACATAAAAAAAAAAAAAGAGGCTTTGCTGGTGTAGCTTAACTTTTGGGGAGGAGTAGGCAGAAGCACAGCTCTATCGATAGGAGCTACATCACTACAAAGAGAGTTTCCCATCTGGGAAGAATGTTTTCCACTTCTCAGTGTCAGTGAAACTTGAGTGGGAGTCCTGCAATTACTGTGGGAGTATGGGGAAAGATGTAGCCATGGAATTAATAAGGTGTTAAGATGGAAAGCATGTTCTAGCAAAGGATTGTCAAAAGTATTGATGACTGAAGGTGAAAATATAAGGCAACTCTGAGTTAATATTTTGGCAGAACATTTCTGTATAAGATGCAGGCTATTTATGGCAGCTTCTCAAGGAATTAGTGACCTTTGAAGTGGTGCTGAAGTGGCAGAAGCAGCAGAGTGACATTTGTTGTTTTCTCTAGTACTGATTCAGAAGACACGCAATGTTGACTTTATCAAGACATTCTCTTTCGATATAGTTTGCTCAATCACAAGAATGCCTGGGCAACTATATATGTGTGTGTGTGTGTATATATATTTAAAAAAAAAAAAAAAAATATATATATATCTGCGTGTGTGTATAAAAACATGACAAAGGAATACTTTGAGAAATATTGTTTCCTAGCCAAATATTGAATATGCATTGTTAATTCCACTTTTTTAATTCCAGAAATTTTGTTGACTTGAGAGGGCTTTGACTCAGATGTAGAACCAATGGAGGGATGCCCACTTTGGTACAAATATGTTGATGGAAGAAGTTGCCATTCTCGTGTACTCATCACTGTCTGCAGTGGTGATTACTGTCACCAGCAATTTCCCCGTTAAAGTCACTTAAGCTATCTTAATTGATTTTTCCTGAAGTAAATTAGAGTGCTCTGACAGCCTGCTCTGCCAGCCCTCTGATGAAGGCTGCAGCCTCCAGAAGGGAGGTGATTGAACTGGCACTTATAGATCTACAAGAGGAAAGGAAAGATGTTTTTTGTCTATGCCATATCAGATAACAGTTCCCGAGAACTTTTCTTGGACTTTTAGATTTTTTTAAAATTTTGTTATCTCTGGATTATAAACAACATAATGCACCATGCTCATTGTGTTTTTTCAATGCTATGTCCACTTTTAGCTATGGCAAAATTTTTTTTAATACTTGTCCTTTAGAAAATGCTGTGATGTTGAAATCAAAATGTCCTTCAAGACAATATTGATTTGAATGAGATCCGGCTGTGAAAAATGGCTTAAATAGAGTTGCTATAATGTGTTATGAATTTTCTGGAATAGAATAATGTAATTTATCATTTTAATGTTACTTTTTGAAGTTTGCTTTCATATTTGTGCTGAAAGAAAACATTTTGATTAAGCAGACAAGGGTTGACCCAAAATGCCTTGTTTTGATTAAGAAGCTTTAAGTAACAAAATGCCTTTGTACTGATTTGTTGTTGGACCAACATTACAAATTGCAGAATTGCTATGAATCTGTAAAAATGTATCAGAGTAGGCACATGGTGTACGTGACCTCTTTAGGAAATCCTGGGGTTTCAAGTTTTAAGTCCCCAAAATGAGTGTGTTAAATTATCAGGATGGCTAGTTTGATAAAAATTGGATACTACTGTGGATACTACTGTTGTGCAAGCAGTTTTATACTGTGATGTCACTGAAAGGGTTTATTTCTGTCCTAGCTTTATTGGCTCCATCAGTAACTTGAATAAGGGGGTCTACAAAAAAGTCAGAGAGGGACTTCACAAGGGCATGCAGTGATAGGATAAGGGGTGATGGCTTTAAATTAGCAGAGATCAGATTTAGATTAGATAGCAGGAAGACGTTTTTAACAATGAGGGTGATGAGGCACTGGAACAGGTTCCCCAGAGAGGGGGTAGATGCCTCATTCCTGGAAGTGTTCAAGGCCAGGGTGGATAGGGCTTAGAGCAACCTGGTCTAGTGGAAGATGTCCATGCCTGTACTGAGGTGTGGGAACTAGGGCCAACTAGGTCTCTAAAGTCCCTTCCAGCCCAAACCATTTTATGAATTAGTTCCATCAGTAAAATCCACTGATAAACCTCCCTATTGTGTGCAAAGCCTGTGCCTGAAGAAGAATGGAAAGTTTCATTCTGGTTCCATTTATTTGGGAGAAAATATAAATTAATGCAGTTTTTACTCACCTTTTAGCTGCATTCCCTTGTAACATATAAAGTGAAAGACAATAAAGCTCAGATGCAGTAAAGTTTCTTTTACAAAGAGATTGAAAGTAAATCCCATATTATGTCACGTCCTCCGAAGGCACAAACTGCTGCTCTGAACATGTTGAACCCTTGTTTATTGTGAACTTCTCATGAAAGAGAAAGGAGTGTGGCACTGGGCATCCTGCTGTGTGGAAGGACAACACAAATGACTACAACACTGAGAAGACAAATGAGCATACAGAAGGGTGCATTAGTAATTGTGACCTCTCATTATTAGGCACTGTCCTATTCAGTACCATAATTTTGGTGGTAATTACTACTAATTGTTTTAATTTCTCCCTCCTGAGCTTTCTTAGAGTTCATATCATGAGGTCAGTTTTTCTTGGCTGCCTTCAAATATGATAAATGTAAATTTTATTTTTATACTTGAGTCAGGACTTTGTAGGAACGCCTTCTTCCTCTTTGTGTGAGTAGAGAAAAGAGGCAGAAGAAAATGCTAGAGGCTTCACTGCTTTGCTTTGATCCTTCTCTCAGAATTATTAAAAGTGAAGCCTCTAAGTAAACAACTGTAAAAATTAAATCACTACATGGAGCTTATAGGAACTGCAGGGTCTGTGTAGCAGCTGCCTGACATTGTGGTGTTACCTTCATCCCCAGGTTAAGGCAGAAGGAGAAGCAATTTCATCTGCACAGTGCTGAGCCAGGCCAAATGATTTCCATCCTGTGCCTGAGTGATGCAGAGCAGGTGCTGTGCAGTGCTCCTGTTCCCACATCACTTCTCCAGTCCTGACTGGCATGGTGCTCCTGCTCTGCCCACCTGGGTGTGGGAGCTGGGAGAAGGACATCCACTTCTACCAGGGCATGATCAGCAGCAACCTGCTGGGAACAAAGATGGGTCCTTCATTCATAGGTGTCCTTCTGTCAAGGTGAAAGGCTTTCTGAAATGCATTTCCATCCAGGAAAAAAGCAAAATAAAACAAAAACAAAGAAAAAAAATCCCCAGATGGCAACTACATAAATTAACTAAGATGAGCAAAGCTGGCAAAGCGAGGCTTTCTGGCCTTTAATTTAATAATTCAGGGGCAGGGGGTGGGGGTCAAAAGGGAGCTAGATGAAACTGCAGAAAACTTCTAAATCCTATTGGTTTTTCTTTAAAGGAAGTTTAGAAAAATACTTTGTCTTTCTGTTTCTCTATCTTCTCAGTTAAATTGGATGTTTCTATGACATTCTTTTTCACTACAAAGTAACTTTAATTAGCTCTCCTATGGTGTAAGCCTTGCCAGCTTAAAAAATGCAGTTACATTAAATGTCCATGTTCTCAGGCTTGCAGCTGCCTGCACTTGTGAGGCAGTCATGGAAAAGGAAAAACACAAAATTGAGGTGGGAGGAAGGTTTTGATTTGGACTCTTTCTGGTGGGAACAAGTCATTAAACAAATGTTCAGTTTCCAGATTTGGAAAAATTACTGAGTATATTTTGCAGAGCTGCTTTAGAAGCCACTGAGTAAGAGCGTGGTATCTCACCGATAGGTATTGCCTTTGAATTTTAGGAAAGGAAGCAGTAGACTATGACTTTGAAACATCCAAATAAAGGCCAAAGGCAAGTTTTGGCTTGCCAGATAGAAACAACTTCAATCTAAATGGAATGGTCTCTTTGAGTTTTTGTTTTATGTTCTCTTTTCATTTTCACTCTTTGAAAGAGAAATAAAGAAAATCCCTAAATCTGTGGACTGGCAGAAAAATAGCTTTTGCAGGCAAAGGACTGATATTAGCACATATGGGTACTGCTGATTTCAGTAGGAGTGCTTGGTTCAAACAAGGAGAAATTAATACCATCAGTTTTTATCTTTGGTGCAATTGGGAATTCCTGGCCATCTGATTATGGGCTGGCAACACTTTTATGGAAATTTATCAACTTGCTTTGAAGTTTTCTAAGCTTCCACTTGCATAGTGAACATATTGATAAGAGGTCTCATGGTACTGTGTTCACACATTAAAATTACGTGCATTGTCAGAGCAGCGAGACTGCAGTTTAAAAATTGTGATAGTGTGAGCTGAGCTCCTTCCCCTCACTGCATTAGGCGTTCCAGGAGACACTTTGCCTTTCCCAGGTATTTGACTGTTGCTATCAAGGTCAGAGCTCTACTGAATATTCTTTAATGGAAGGTGTCCACAGGCAAGCCCAGTTCAAAAACACAGTCAAGGGGTAGACTTTGCATTTTATACATTTATATATAATTTTCAAAAACCCTGTGTTCCACAACAGCTTTCTCTAGCCTCAGAGACAATATGCTTCCAAATTTCCTGAAAGCTTACTTTTATAATCATGTAGTCTAAACAGAAATTTCCCACAGCAGAGAGTTTACTTCTTCATTTAATGGCTGCTGCCTCCCAAATCAACGTTTTTTTATAGAGGAGGACACACAGATGCCCGGAGCATGGAAGGATTCACAGCTGTTCAATAGGATGGGGACATAAGTAGTAACATACATATATAGAAAATAGATGCTATTTTATGGAACAGACAACATGAACTTTACTGCTATTGGCAAAGGATCTTTTTGGAGGAAAAACATAGAGCCTTCCTAAACCAACACAGATATTGGCATCTGATTCCATTAATGTCCCAGAAGTATCCCACTAATTTACTGTGATATAGCTATTCCTATTATCCTGATTCTAAACTACATCTTTCATTGCCTAATTAACCAAAACTGTGCGAGAATGTACAAACACATCATTTTGCTGAAGTCTGCCCAGCTGTCACCTATAACTTCTAGCCCAAGTAAACCTGAGTTAGGGCAAATTCAGAGTTGTTTTTTAGGATAAAGCTCACCAGAATGGACATAAACATCTCACTCAAAGTTAAAGTCAGTCTGGTGTATTCTGCACTGGGTTTAAAAATTGTTGGGCAGAAGGATTTCTTTTTTTTGCCTTTGGATATGCTCCCAAGGCACCACATGGGATCACCTGGGGCTCAAGAAAGCCCCTATAGAGGCAGGCGCAGGCTGCTGGCAGCACCAGCTTGCCCTTGGGACCACAGCAGGGAGTGCTGACCATGGAGATGGGCAATCTATACTGAATGCTGATGGGGTCATAAACCCAAAAGCTCAACACACTGCTGGGAGGAGAAAAAAATGGCTTTGTTGTTACTGCCCTATCTAAACATACTGGCTTGGATCTTGGGTTATGCCTTGGCTGCAATGCTTTGTAGCAGAGGAAGTCAATAGGCAAGAGCTGATGTTAAGCTATCTTTAGGCCCCATCAGTTCTGCCTGGCTGATCTCTCTTCCAGCATTAGACCAGTGTCAAGAAATCCTGATTTCCTGCTCATCCTGGCCCTGGAGAGCAGTTCTGGGAACTGTAGTCTGCTATACTATGGGCGGAGGGCCAGCCCAGACATTGGCGGGGTGTGCACAGCTGCGCCTCCACCAGCAAGTAATGTGGCAGGATTGGAGCAGGGCAAAGCAGTGCTGAAGGCATGGGAGCCACACAGGGAACTGGTGGGGATGTTTGGGCTCTCCCCCTCAGGGGAGAACATGGTGGTTGGAGGGGGAGCCCATCATTCTACTTCACTGCACAGGTCACCATCCAGCTCCCCCATGGCCAAGCCTTCCTTTGCTGCCAAGAGACATTTTCTGCCAGATGTTTTCCTCAGTCTCAGCTGCAGCGTAGGTGGAGGCTCTCTCCAGTCTTCCCAGGATGTGCTGGGACCAGGCTTGCCATGGTTCAGGGCTTGATTTCAGGGTTTAGTTTCTGTTCTGCTGTTGGAGTAATGGAAAGCTGCTGGGGAGAGGAATGTTGCTTATAATTTTTCAGTTGACAGTCCTCAGGTTTCTCTTTGTACATTTTAAGAGTAAACCCACTGTGATACAGACTATTGTTATTCATCTAAAAATGTGGAAATGGTGCATCTTTGTTTAATTGAAAAAAAAGCACCAACATTTATATCTTAAAACATTCATCAGCTGCTCAGTGAGACAGCTATCTACATGGCTTTACTTCCGAGAAGAAATTAAATACTTCATCTTAGAAAAATCCTGTAAGCCTGTTTGTTGCAATTTTATACCTAGATAAAGAAAATAACTTCTGATTGTCTTTAGATTATCCCAGTTGACAGTATATCAATGAACATGTTGTTATCAGATTATAAATGCTGCTATTTTTACGAGTCTTGCAGTCCTTTTTTTGCCAGCCAGCACTGTCTGTATCTCAGCCGACATCTCTGCATTAGCTCTGTGCCTTCCTTACCAGCACAGCATGCAAAGTTTTGTAAGGGCCTTTGCTACAGCAGCCATTAGCAGCTCCATTGCCTATATAAAATGATACTCTGGGATGTATTTCTTTACTCTGCTGCAGTGATATCTGCACATGATGACTACTTGAAGACAAAGAACCATGTCAAAAAGAAAGAAGTAGCTTCAGAAAGTTGTGGGAAAAAGCTACTTTGCTCTCAGCAAAGAGTGAGTTTAAAATATCTAACTGCTCCGTGCTGAATACATGATAGGACTGCTTCCAGAGAGGAAAAACAATTTAGTCCTTGCAGTAGATATACAAGCCCTTAAGGCAAGCAGACAGCTTATGGATCTGACTCTAAGGAACCAAAAACACCCTAGCAACCCCATAGAAGATTTCTATAAGGTTTTCCATATTTTGGAATACACAGTCTCTACTATCAATCTGGTATGCACAGAGATTGAACCTACAATTCAGAATACAACTGAAACACTAAAGTTTTACAGATATGAAAAAAAATATAAGCAGATAGATAGCTATATACATATAAAAATAAAATTTATAAGTATAGATTAAAAAAATCCTTGCAGCCCCAGACAGCATTTCAAGTAGGTTGTCCATCTTGACATTTGAGCTTCTGAACGCCCGTGTTTTACAGAACACCACATCCTCATTTCCCTGCATCAACCCCTGCTTTGGTCTTTTGCCAGGATGGCAACATTTAGAAATTTCACAGCTGTTTTTCCCCATGTTATGTGAAACGTTTTGCACTTGAAGAAAGAAATTATCTTGACGTCACTGGGATATAAAGCAAATGTTGCATCCATGTTGCTGGTATAGGTGGAAAGGAAGTATTATTTGGAGTCCAGAAGTGAGGGAGAGAAAGGAGGGGAAGGGGCTTGTATCAGACACTGACTGGATTACAAAGGCATTAGTGACAGGTGGGGACAGCATGCACAGAAAGAGAAAGAATATAAAATAGCTAGTCACTGGTTTTACCACAAAGGCCAGGCCTTGGCAGTTTCTGCTACTGAAGAGAATTAGACAGAAACAGTCTCCCCAAGCATCCTATGATGCCATCTGGCTTATTACAGAGGAAATCCCCATTGGCAGTCTGGGTTTTTTTCCCTTCTTTTTCTTCACAACAACCTGAATGAGTGCCAACATTATTTCTCTCTCTCATGCTCCTTCTCTTTGGCATTGAAACATCATTCTGTAGAAAAGGGAAATATGCACTGCATTGGCTCAGATGAAGGCAGCAATTTAAGAGCAGGAGCCTTTGCAAGCTTTGAGATGGAAGCAGGGCTGATAAAGGAGATTAAACAAGCTGAGACCCTTTTGATGAACAAACTGAACCATCTTGGTGCTGAAAGTAGAGATATAGTCAATAGCTCTGATATACTGTCTGTGCTTGCCAGGAGAGCTATCTATTACCATTATTAGCCTGAAGGATGATGTAGGCAATGAAAGTGAGTCACCAAACAGGAGTTCAGGTGAGATGGAGGTAGTGAGAGCAGGCAGCACCTCTTTATTACAATTCTTCAAATCACCCACTGTGGGTAATTACTTTGTCACCTCCTTGTCCTTTCGGCAAGGTTTCCTTTCCTGAGATTAGCAATGTGCATGCACAACAGTGGTCTGTATCTGACAGACAAAGAGACACAAGTAGTGTGGTTAGTTTTAATTATTTTTCAGTGAAACATCCACATTAGATGCAGAATGGAGCTGATTTAAATTACAGCTTGCCTGAAAACTGTGATTGACCTGCAAAAAGGTCCTACCATATTTAAAAAGATGATTATACTGGAGGAAAATGTTGAATATTTTGCCAGACGCTGAATATTAATTCTTATCCTAAATACCTAGTTTTGTGTGTGTGTGTAGTAACACATGCATATACACGGAGCTAGATTTGTATTTTTTTGTTATTTTTTAAATATCCTTTTTTCTAGGTAAATAATTTATTTTGTGAGTTTCCCATAATCTCAGTAGTCTTTTCATTGCAGAAATCTTTGCAATGAAGAGCAGCTGGTTTTTTTTTTGCAACCTAATAATTTTCATGTCAGCTTGAAATGTTAGTGAATATTTTGTAAATAATCTAGTGTACATATGGAATGTGTATATGTCCTGTGTGGAAGTCTGTCCCTTATTTTCACACTGTGGTGAGGTAGGACACTTGCTCAGTTCTGGCTCTGATACAATATACTTTCCTTCAGTCTTTGTTATTACCACATCATATTTAATCTGTGGGTAGAAACAGAACAGCCACATCTCCCCTTCTCCTTCTGGTTTTTGTCCAGTCATAAAACTAGAGATCTGTCTCTCAGCCATGCTGCTTTTTAAGATTGTAGTTCAACTGCGTTATTGTTGTGTTTTCTTCCTTCTTTCCTGCAGTAAAAAAGCCGCTGAAGTATTTGCTTTAAAAATATAGAGCTTGTTCAAAGTGGTTATGTTGTGGGTAAAATGACCTATTGATATCAAGCCATCTGGGGAAAGGGGTGTTTAACAAACATAGGAAAAAAAGCAGTGCACTCAGCAGGTTTGGGAGAATGGTATCAGATATCTGCAAAGCAACTGTTCTTATGTTAACACTAGTGCTTCCTGGCTTTGAAGTGTACTGTAAGTGCATAAAGTGTATTGCCTAAAGTCTAGGGGGTTTTTGCACTTTCTATTTCACAGTGGAAGTTTCTATTATTCTTTTTATCATGTTACAGCCATATCTAAATTCAGAAAATATTATCAACAGTTCCAGGAAGAAAAATCTTAATTCTGTCACAGAAAAGGAAATAAAGGTTAAAATAGGGGCTTTCAGGTATTACCAGAAGCATCCTACTGCTGCATAAAAAAAAAAGTAGTAGAAAAGGGAAGAAATCGAAAAGGGAACTTTGTGTTGGATGTGAGTAAAGGAAGGTGAATTATCCTGACAGAAGACCAAAGCAGGGGTTGATGCAGGGAAATGGGAATCTGGTGTTCTGTAAAACACAGGCATTCAGGAGCTCAAATGTCAAGATGGACAACCTACTTGAAATGCTGTCTGGGGTTGCGAGGTGCAAGGATTTTTTTAATCTATACTTATAAATTTTATTTATATACATATATAGCTATCTATCTGCTTATTTTTTTTTTCTCATATCTACAAAACTTTGGCGTTTCAATTGTATTCTGAATTGTGGGTTCAATCTCTGTGCATAAGATCCACATATTTAGTTTATTAAGAGTGTTTTCTACCGTTATGAAAGTTTCTGGCAATGGATGTTAGCTTTTCCCTTGAGATACTTCACCTGCCTGCGAGAGGACCTGGCTGTATGCACACAGCAAATACCTGGGGCAGCTTCATTGAAGTCGCTGTGTGGTACCGCTGTGCAAGCCATTCACCACTCCCTGCAGAACTGAGTGAAACCTAAATCTATTCACAGCCAGAGAGACTGAGGTCAGGATCCAGAGGTGTCTTTGAGGACATGCCCTTTATGGCCTCTGTGCAGGATAACCTCACAGTGAAGGGCCTGATATCTCCTTACAGAAAACTGTACTTTGCAAATCTCAGCAAACTCTGATTTGATGATCTCAGCAAATAATGGCTTTGTCTGCGGTTCTTGGTTCTCCCCCTCCATGTGGTGGATCCTGCTGCCAGGTGAAGTGGTATTGACTGTCCTGTGTTTGTGCTGCTTAGGGCCAGACACTCTAATCTGCATGTCTGGGGTTGCAGCTGGAGGGCACAGAAAGGAAGAAGTGTGGGCAGAGAGCACTGGAGAAAAACCAGAGAGTTGGGAATAAAACTTTCTGCAGGCTGGCCATCAATCTTTATGCGGGTGGCCTCTGGAAAGGACTGTTTCCCTAGACCTCATCCTGTTTTATTCCAAAGGAAAATTTCCCAGGCAGAGCTTCTGAGCAATCCCCCCTCTGATGATATGGGGGGGATCAGTCACCAAGACCTGGGAGCCAATGGAGGGCTAGACTAGTAGATGGTAGAACTGAACCTAGTAGTAATAAAGGCTCAAGATCTTTATTAAAGGTTTGCTACTGTTTGATCACTGCTAGTCAATATACCAGCCTTTATCTGAGTAACCCTTTCCATGAAGTTTGAAAAATGAAAAAATAAAATAGCCAGCATCTAACCTGACAAACTGTAGGTCCAAAGCTAACCCAGGAGTTCGCTTATTCAAATCTAATGAACTGCCTCGTTGTTTGAACAGTGGTGATAAGTTTTTGATAAAAGACCTTGTATTATTGCTTTTACACAGTTATATCGTCCTTGCAAAAGACAAATTGCTCAAACCAGAGGACAAATGTACTTCCTTAGAAATCTTTTCACAGAAAATATATACAAAATTAATGAAATAAATGAAAAAGAAACACATAATAAACAAAAGAGTGACATTTATGTGCAGGAGACACATAAAAATTGCCTTTGCAATAGAAAAGACATCTTGATTGTGAAATTGGCTACTGTTGGAATAGCACAATTTTAGTAATCTCTTTATCCCAAGCACAATATTTTATTCTTATTTTCCTTCAAATCCATCACTCAGTTTACTCAGCTATAGGAGTTTTCACCAACAAACATTGTACTGACTGTATCAGTAATTTATATCTGATAAGAAATGAAAATATTCATGGATTTCTGCAAACTATGTGCTGGAAGTGTGGCACAGAATGATGAACAGCCCTGACTATCTGAAGGTATTTGTGTCTTCTGTTATCTTTAAAAAGACAGATTTTGAAAACACGTGACATCTAAATTTTTTACTTTGTTGAGTAGTCTTAAGTAGTGCAGTTCCTCTCTAGGAAATGAGAAAATATTCAGATACCAGCAGCACCACAAACTCACGTTCCCCCATTCTCCTCTCCTGCGGACTAGGAGGTCTTCTGGTTACTGTGTATAGCCTTTGCTGGAATTAGTGAGTCTGACATGTATTTTTGCCTTTTCATTCAAATACTGGGCCTGGAAAACAGGTATTTGGAGAAATTAGATGACTGCCTGGTCACTAGCGTTCTCCTTTCCCCAGAACAGACACATACACCTTGATCACCTGTGTAAGTCTGGCCCATGCCATGGTCAAATCCCCTTGCAAGCTGTGCAAACTGCATCATTATCTCTGCCTGCCTACAAATGCTGAATGCCATGGTTTAGCCTGCTGTATTGCAGAACTCGCACTGGAATAGGGCAGAGCAGAATGCATTTGGTCACTTTGCAATTGTGGACAGTTTCTTTTTCTTTATCTCAGGTAAAATAAAAAGGACATACACTGTGTAACCTAAAGGCTGGATGTTGACAGAGAATAGATGATATCAAGATTCAAGCTGTGGCTGGGTCCTTACCTGCACTGCTTACCCAGAAGCACAGGAAGCTCTAGAGGTAGACCAGCTCTTGCTGCCTCCTGCAAATCCATCTAGCTGTGAAAAACCCACCCGTGGTGCTTTGTTCAACTGCTGCTGAATGGGGAGTTCCAGGACAGTTCTTATCTTTCTGAGTGCAATCACATTAAGAATAGTTCAGATCTTTCTCAGCACTCTGTGTCCAAATATTTTGTATGTACTGTAGCTTAGCAATGCCTCCCAGGAAATATTACTCTGTCAGTAGGCAAACAATTGCTTAGCTTGAAAGAAGTGTAATTATTTAAGGCATGCACAAATGTTTTTGGCTGTGTGGTGCCGTAACATTATTAACTGTGGGGGAAAAGCTAGCTAGCTCTTTTTTAGAAACCATATTACCATTGTCCTAAAATGCAAAATTGCTGTAAGTCCTATTCTGACCAGAATTCCACATATGCTCTTGATAGTAGATTGGATTTCAGAGCAGCATTAAGTAAATAAGTCATATTAAAATGACAAAATGGGTAAATGGAATATAATGTGAAATGAAATGTAAATTGGATTTAGGCAAACACTTTTATACAGACCTCCCGTCAAACCCTATCAGACTGCTTCAAATTCCTACTGTGATTTCTGCTTGCAGTTCTATTACATGTTGCCACTCAAGGGCATTTGATGTTTTCTCTCTCTGGAAATTCATTTGCATTTAAATGATTTGAAATAATCATAAAAGCCAAGTGCTATGAAGTTTGAAATTAGTTACTGTCTATAAATTGCGATGCCATTAAAAGATGATTTTGAAGAGCTTTGCTGTCTCAAATGTATGCAGATTAAAATCTAACAAAGTACACCTTGTTACAAAACTGTAAAGAATGGTGTGACATGGACTTAAATTGATTTATTCTCCTACTAGTGCCTATAAACTTTACATACTTGGGTTTCTTCTGAAAGTGGAAAAAAACCCTTTCATTTGCCTACTGAATCTGAGCCAAATTCTGTTCTCAGATGGGGTTTCATTGGGTGTATCTGACACCAGTGCTTGGCCCTCAGAGTTTAATCTATATGGTCTATTAAATTTCTGGAAATGCTGTATGAATAGTTGGGTCTCATAATTTTTTTATGGAGGGAATAAAGGAGTGGGATCAGGAACAATGGAGGCCATTTACAGTTGGCAGTATGCGTATGCGCATTTATACCTGTATCTGTTCGGTTTTCCCCCTCTCCCTTGAATTTCAATGTTCTCCTGGTAGGTGTTTCTATAGGATCTTCCCTGTGAGGCAGCTGGTGCTCCTGGTATGTCACCCTGGAGCCAACCTGGCCTTCTTGCCTGTGGAAAGGTAAAACCTGGTTAGGAGCACAAATACATTTTGAAATACTGAAGCCCCTTTTGAAAGAGAGCTCTTTTCTCCGTTCACCTCCAGGCGAGCTTAGGCAAAATAGAGCTGTCACCTCATAAACTCGTCTTCTACTTCGCCTCCCCTAACACTATTCCACTTTTAACCTATTCCTGCTCTCTGCCTGTGAGACCTTGTTGCAGTATACTGCCTAATATAAATTCCTACTCTCTCTTTGTTTATGCCTTTGGGATATTATAACTTTACATTTTTGGATACCAACAGTACATTCCAAATATATTTTCCTATCCCCAAATAATTTTAAATGGATTTAACCACAAGTATATGTACAACTATGTCTAGTTGTATAACTTGATCTTAAGATGTTTGTAACAAGGAAAGCGAAGTTGCCTTGGTTTATAGGTCTGAGAACCCAGGGATGGAATTACCTCTTTATAAACATATTTAAGTGTGGATTTTTTATTATTCAAAAGAGAGAATGAAGTGTGTAGAACATATCTTAAAGGGCAAGAAAAGGTTTTGGTTTTGTACTTCTAGTCTAGTGGTTCAAAAACTCCTGATATTGTTTCTTTGAAGATAAAATTACCTGTACAATTCTTACAGTCTCTAGTACAATAAAATGTCCTATATTTGTTTGTGTGTGAGTCATAAAGCAAAGCAGCTGTCTTAACTACCTCTTTAATAAGCAACTTTTTTCTCTTAAATTGTCTCAGTGGTTAGTGCAAACTACCAGATAATCCTTCCTGATCAATCCTTAATGCAAATTCAGTCTATGCACACTAGCGTGGGGACAATACCTGGTCTCTCAAGTAGGGTTTATGATTGCTGCAGAGTCAGATTAGTGATGGGGAGTGGGGGAAGTGAGACAGGAGTGAACTGATAAGTTTAATACATTATTGTTACTTTGGCATGCACAGGCCTCCTATGTTAGTGTTCTGGTAGAGTCCTGACTGCCTTATCGGAAGGAAAATCCTTTTAGATTCACTGTGCAGCTCAGGCTAAATAGCCCCAAATAAAGGATGAGTCTGTTCAGTTCTGATCATTCCCTGGAAAATCAGTTGGAGGACAATGGGTTTTGCATAGAAAATAAGAGGTGGGCTATTTGCCCTGGGCAGGTTTTCATTGCAAAAGTAATTTTGGCTTCTACATAGGTTTTGCTGAAAACCCCCTTGCCTGAATTACTGATCCAAGAGCAAGCATTCTTTCAGTCCCAGATGGCTTCATTTGAGCAGAACTACAGACTACCAGCATCTTTCTTTCCTTGAAATGACCTGGCCATAACCATTTACTTTAGTCACTTTCCACAGTCTGCTTCAGGAGCTTGGAACAGGACAATTTTGTCCATATCCATGGAGGGAGAACTCTGGAGCAGCAGCACTGAGAAACTGGGGATAGTCCCTGGAAGTCTGATCAGCGCCTGAAAGTGTGAGAAAGTGCTGAGATACAGTAATTTGGACAGGGATGAAGGATGCACCTATTAATTGTTGAACTGATCCAAGTGGTTACTCCAGGTGCCTGCTTTTCCCTTATGAGAGACAAAAATGCTCTTGAGAACAGTGGATAGTCTGTCTTTCAGTGGGAAATCCTTTTTAACACACTCTATAGAAAAGTTGGAAAAGCTTTCATTTGAGCACAGTCCTCCATCACAGCAGGGTTTACTTAAATAAATTAAAAGCTTACGAAAAGACCATTTTTTGGATGCCTCTTTTACATATGTCCTTTTAAGAAAGACATCCAATAAATGAGCTATGGTCATTGATTCTGTCCTGCTTTAAGTCAATATTCACAGACCACTGAAGAAAGTTTTGCAAATCATGTGGCTTTGAGAACTCTTACTACTCAAAACAAGACCTGGCAAAACAGATAAAAAATTACTCATAACTGCAGATGAAATTGTGACAGGAGATTTAACTGGAAAATATAACATTTTATGAACTCAGGGCAAAACAATATCTCCCAGAACATATTGCAATCCGATCTCTGCAGATGTTATTGAAATAATGCAGAGTTTGATAAAAATACATAAATTATACTTTATTTTTGTGGATTATAAAATATGTTCTGAAAGGGATGGTAAGCACAGCAGGCATTTTGCTTTATCTAGTTTGACAGTACTTCTTTGCCATGAAATGAGGAGGCATAACTTAATATGTGCAAAAGGCAGAGAAGGAAAGGGCCTAGACTGAAAACTTTCCAAAGATAGGACTATCTACTTGTGTGCTTGCACAGTCTTAACACAGAGACCCTTGAGTGTTCAGCATTCTCCCTGGTAGAGACACTAACATAAATAGCAGGGGAAACTTTCTTCTTTGTTCAAAAATGATAATGTTTTCTTTATATTTTCAAAGCCTCATGTTTTTGGTTGCTTTCATCTGCCATTTTTTCCTAACTACTCCCTACAGGCGTATTTTTTAGCTCTGCTTTGACCTATGCTAAGGAACATAAAGTTTTGGCTCACCAAACCTGTGTTAGTTCAATATTGTAGCTCAGACTTGTCACTGCACAAGATAGGTTTGAGGGCCAGAACTGCAGCTCTGAATTTAAAACAGTGGGAGGTAACCCCATCTCCTACTACTGCAATGACATTTTTAGTTTTAGGGGTTTTTCCCCTCAGGCAAGCATTTCTAAATGTTCTGGAGTAGAAACTAACAGATGGGATTTCTTTAAAAAGATACAAACCGCAGCTTAGGGTTTCAATATGACTTTTTTTCTACCAGAAGGCAGGTAATTAATGATTCAACATGCAGCCACCATACACTGGAATTTGAGCTGCTGGAAATCTCATTTATAACCATAAGAATGCAAAGGGACACAAAAAGCTTGATTTGTTTTTGTGGCTTTCCTGAGTTAAAATTAAACCTATTACCAAGAGCTGACAATGCAATATTGTTGCATTAAAGCCATGTTTATACTTTTTCATGCAGAATATTTCCTGTGAATAACGACCTGTAGAATTTGTGGTATTTTTTGAAGGCAGAGGTTTAAGTTATTATTCTACTGTTGTAATATCTGTTTGTAGCCACAGATGCTGTGTCTACTGCCTGTATATTGTCTCTACTGCCTGCAGTTTGCTACCATGCTCACTGCTGTTAATAGGGATATTAGACATTCACTAGACAATACAGTTCCTTTTAGTTATCCAGCAGGAGACTGAATTTTGTGAACATGCTGATTGTGGCCCAGATTTATCTTTCTATAAATCAGCTCTCTTTGGAGCTGGTGAGTTGCTCATTGCACCTCTGTTCTTCTCATTCATTTTTCAAGTTGCCCTGGTACAAGTTCCCAGCTCCCATTTAGTCAGCTGTAAACAGGAGGCAACTGCTCCAGAGGAAAGCAGTGATGTAATTAATGCATTGATTTAGATTTGTTTAATATAAACAGAAGAATAAATTTAAATGAAGGTGAAATACTTGGTTTCCTCTCTGGAACTTGCTTAATACAGCAGAGAAGTACACTGGGGCAAAGAGTTATCCGTTCCTTGCAGAGACAAGAGCCCTGTGCCTCTTTTTGCACTGCCTCCAAGGAATGATATGGCCTCCAAGAGCACAGCACTAGTTGGAAAAGCAGTAATAGTTTAAGTCTAGAAAGCATTTAACAATATGCTTAACTTTAAGCATTTTTTTTCAGTCCCACCAGCCTCAAAAGGATTTAACAAGGCACGTAACATCCTCCCTGAACAAGGATACGTTCCTGGAGCTGGCCTTAACAAGGGAACTCACTACTTCCTTTTGCTGTGCAGTCTAATGCTCTGAGTTCTACCTCTTCTGCACCACCTCTGAGGAGCTGACTGTGCCTTAGGCAGGAAAAGGATAAAGGCAAAGAGTTAAGTAATCCATTGTCATCATACCTCTGCATACCATCCTGGTCATCCCATGGCTGGTGGTTTCTCTCATTCATCCACCCTTGGATATTGCCCAGTAAACGATGTGGAAGGTCACTTGGTGTCCCGGCACGTGCCCCAGAGACTGCCCATACACAACATACCTCTGAAAAAATGAAATAAGTGCAGGGAGGGGTCACTCAAAAGGCAGTGCAGAATTGCTAACTGCTTTCTTACGTGATTTTGGCCAGTGGTTTGTCCACTTCTAATTATGCTTTTGCTGTCGATTTGAATTGTAACACCAGCAATATTTTCACATGATCTTTGTTTAGGGGGAAAGTAAGCAGAAGAGTGAACACTGATTAAGGGAAATGAAAGCAAATCTGTTTACTGATAATATATGTGGCAACAGTGAGACAGGTAAATGGCACTTAGGGAT
This sequence comes from Ploceus nigricollis, assembly GCA_013399945.1. Taxonomy (NCBI): domain Eukaryota; kingdom Metazoa; phylum Chordata; class Aves; order Passeriformes; family Ploceidae; genus Ploceus; species Ploceus nigricollis. The sequence goes on along the minus strand of VXBC01005990.1, from coordinate 1,415,490 downwards.
TGCTCTCTGCTCATGTTTATGATCTTCAATATATTTGTGCATTTCTCATTTACTGCTCAGGCAAAGTTAACATTTCCAAATTACGAATGTATCATGACAATTTTGGTCACAACAAGGTTACAAATTCTGTCATTCAGCAGACCTACCATTCAGTACTTCTGAATGTGATTTTACTGGTCTCTGTTCTTGTTGGAGAATATACTAAAATTCAGATTAAAGGTAAATGCATTCTTTATGTACAGGATTTTTTCATAGCTTCTTCCTTAGAGAAGCTTTTCTTTTTCTCATTTCATCTTGAAAGGTCATTTTAGGAACTAAAAAGCCCTGTTGCCAACTTTTTAAATAATTATGATCTCCAATAAAATGCCATCTATTTTTAACATTATACTTTTTAATGTGTCTTTAAAAAAGACACTAGTAGATGACTTTCTCCATGAATAATGTATCACTTCAGAAACTTTGAATGCTATGACATAAATTATCAACTACTTTCCTACTGTTTGCTGATAAAGTGGGGGTGTTTTCCACACACTTTGTAGTCAGATCATGTTTGGAGTCAGCTTCATTTTGTTGCTGTACTTGAATGATGACATTTCATCATAGTTTATGCCACTTAATAGCATAAAATGTCAGAAGGAAATGATCATAACACTTCTGCAGGTGATAAGTATTCCCTGCCTCTACCTAGTGAACTAAACTGTGGTGCCCTCTGTAAAGTAAAAGCAGACACTGTGGCAAAGGTACTGGGATTAGGAACACAGACTGTGCCTGGTTTAACAGAGGAAACATGCAGAAAATACCTCTTAAAAAACAGTTGTTGTCTTTTAAGGATTTCCAGGGATGGGCAATATTGATAAAAGTCAGAGAGAACCCCCAAATCTGTGTGCAGGGTCTGGTGGAGCATGATGGTTGGACTTCAGGACTGAGGCTGAGTGACCAGAGCAGAACATCCATGGGCAGTGCAGAAGTGTTTCAACATCCTCAGCTGACAGGGTCAACAGTGGTGGTGATGTATTTAAACTGGTAATTCAGACATGAAGCAGGAAAACACTAAAACATTTGAAAAAGAGAATGAGAAGAAAAATGAAGTGCATAGCTGAGACTGTATTGTGGCAGTAAAATATTCAACTGGCTTAATGTGCTTCAGGAAATAGTGATGTTTAGGATGAAGAGAGGAAGAAAATTAGTGGAAGTGGAGAAAAACAGATAACATTTTTTTCAGGCAAGAAGCATATTAAAGCAAATAAAGAACTAGAGGGGGAGAGTCTGCTGGGACTTGGGGCTTAGCAGAGAAGTGGTAAAGCAAATAGCAGAAGTTGGAGAGAATAAGAAAGATGGAAACTGAAAGGAGAAAATAGCCTCACAGCACATGGAAGCAAAATACTGGAGGAGACCCTGGGGGACACTAGTATGGATTTATGTCCTGCAATTATAATTAGTGAAAATGAGGGGATAAAATGAGATTTTGACTATTTAGGAGCACAGAACTATTTTCAAGTTTTAAAGTAAGTTTTATTTTGTCCTTGTCTGCTAATTTCTTTCTGAACTCCCTCGTCCATTGCTTGTTTTTCCAGAAAGCACCTTGTCTGTGACACACCCTGGGATGAACTGCCCTTGTCAGTGGAAGATACAGAGGAAAAAAACTCCAGAGAAATTGCAAGATCCATTTAACACACATAACAAATATCAATAAATTGCATGGTCAGGAACAGCACCGACATAAACAGGATGTGGCAACTGGAATGAGCATATTAAACTATGCTCATCAAATGATCAGATTTGCAGCGGAGCAAGTGTATTTATATTTTTAAAAATGCTTTATGGCTGTCAGATCCCTGGAAGAAGGTTATGGTTTGCACTAAAAATTCGTGAAGGAGTTGGACAGGCAGAAATGTGACCATTGTCATAGTTGGAAATCTAGAAATGTATGAATCCTTTGGAAGGCTCTGGATGCTGCAAACCAGGCCCTACATTGGCCTAATAAAGAAACACTTGCAACATCTATATGCCTTTTGGTGAGGCAGACAATGGAAATGTGAGGAATTTGTGTCCTTGAGTCCATGCATCTTGGGAATGTTTATAAAAGCAAATATTTATTAATTTAGGATGGCTGTGTTTTAAAGATATCTTGCAACTTGTTCTTACTTTGGAAATCACCCAGTCAAAATCATTAGGATTTTTTTCAAATACCTATCATTGGATATTTTGCAAAAACAATCTAAGTAACTTTGGAGAATGGACAGTTTTGGATAACTTAGAAAAGGTGCCCAAATATTTCCAATATTTTACTACATAGAATTCATTGTAGACTAGCAGCATTAATGTCAAATCCAGCTAGTTGCACAATAATTGAGGATTCATAAAATGTTTCTGGGAATCACCATGTAATTACCATTGTCTCCAGTGGTGGTACAGGAAAATAATATGCAATATTTCAAGATATTTAATTAAGAAGTGTCAGTCAGTTACCTTGAAGATAACTTCTATCACCTCTGTATGACAGGCTTGTGTATGACTAGATGATGGATGAGTCCCCTCAGTATGAAAGACAGATGAACTGAGGAACATCAACATGATATGCAGAACTCATTATGATGAAGTATATATAATTGTTGTTTACTCTTTAAAGGTGACCTACAAATACAATGCTTTATAGTTACTTTTCTTGTCTTCTTTATAATGCAATAAAATATTCTAAAAAGTTCTCCAATAGAAGCTGTACTTTTTTCTTTCCTTAGAAATTCTTGTCCATTTTGTTTTTTCCCCAAAGACCTCTGATCCATGAAGGAAATAACAGGTTTATAGTATCAGATATCAAGGGAAAAAAAGATGTTTGTATGAGGGTAATTTCTTATGTGGTCTGCTTTGGATGTGGGAGCTGTTATGAATTCATGTGTGGTTCACTAGTAATGTCAGCAGCAAAACCCATCATCCCTGTCTTGGGAATTGTAGAAAAAAACTTGTAGCCTTCACGATGAAAATGTAATATGAGATCAGGGGAAAACAGAAAAGAGAATTTAAAGAAAGATGGGTAATGGTTATTTCTGTCAAAGGAATTAAGGAACTACCACTTTCTACTTATGCTATTTAGCATAAACAATGGGCTTTGTGTTCTGTGCTCAAGTAACTGTTCTCTTACCCTCTGTGGGCTGCATTACCTTACATTTTGACTAACTGCAGTTTTTCTTGCTGTCACCACACAGCTGAGTTGATCACAGCCTTTAGTTTGGGAATCCTTGCTTTTTACTCTGACTCCTGCTTACTAGCCTATTTTTCTTCTACTCTATCAGTGCCCTTCTCTGTGGACCCTAAGGTGATAATTACATTAGCTGTACTTCATCACAAGCTTGTTAGGGCTTGACAGTTGATTTTGGCTGACTATAATCAGCCTTGTCCCCACTTGTCATTGTCCCTTTGTGCAGTGGTTGAACATGACTCTTTCTACATTAGCAAGCAGTATGCTCCATTAGGAGTGGATCTGCTGAGTGAAATAACCTGCACTGACCTCTGTGATACGTGTGGTTTTGGGGACTTGGTGCTACTTACAGCCTGGTCCTGTAAGCTGAATGCTCGTTAGTGCCTGAAGCATATCTTTGGGTTTGTTTTCATCTGAAAGAGGTCAGTTCATGTGCTCTGAGACAGGTCTTGTGGAAATCACAGCACGTAAAGGGGAAATGGTTGGGAGATTTAAAAATGCATTTCTGACCATCAGTGCTGATGAAGGTGCTTTTGCTTCTTGCTCATATGCCTAGGGTAGTACTGCTTCAGCTGGTCTAAAGTGAGACCAGATTCCTGGGACTTCCCTGTATTCTGGGTTAAAAGGTAGGTGAAAATATTTTTGCGGTTTTTCTACAAGTAAATCTTCTCTTCCTCTGCTCATTTAGCAGAGGACAAAAGCTCTTTTTTCTCAGTGTGTGCATCTTGACTAAGTGTAATCTGGATTTATTCCCATGAAAGTAGCTCAGTGTGATTTCCACCTCAAAACTAGATTGTCTCAAAACTAGAACAGGTGAATCTTCTTGTCCCTTCTACCTCTTCAAGATGGCTGGGGCCCTTTTTATTTCCTTAGTCATAAATTTGGACATCAAAAGGAGAATAATTCCATGCATCTACACTTTCTGCTTTTTTGCATGTCAAAGTACTTGATCTGTATTGAAGTCCATGTGTCTCTCATCTTGGACTGTGTATATAATTAATTAAATAATAATAATAATAAAATTAATAATAAAAAAGGATTTCATTACATTCTATCAGTGTGTATAAATTTAAAATAGACTAGTAGAGTTTGTTGAAAGATCCTACACATTAAGTAAGAATATATGTGGCTGAGACATTTGATGAGTAAAATTGTGATTGAAGAAGGTCTCCATTTATTTGACAGGAATATTTATTTGAAGTAAGATTGAAAGCAAGGGCAGAGTCTATTTTTTGCAGTTGTTGCAACCACCAAAACGGGAAGAAGTGCAGGAGGTATCGGAGTTGAGAAGAGTGGTTGTGGTGGGTTTTGCATTCATCAGTCATGGGGCATGGTGAGAGTAGAGTTGTGTCTATTCTGATTCTTTCACTGAAAAAACGCTCATGTCTTTGTTAACACAGCATTTGGTTCAATGGGGCCTTGGCTCATATCAGAGATCCCACAAAGGTGCTCAGAGCACAGTGCTACTCTGTGAGAAGGCTCTCACAAATGTGGTATTTGCTAATTTTTCTGTGATTCTGAATGTGACCTTGTGCAAAACACATGCAAGCTGGCTTTGAGTAAACTGTTTTATGAAAATGTGGCATCATTATTCTAAACTCTTTATTTCCCTCTTTCTTTCCTATGTTTTTTTCCCTATTTGCAGATCTTTTGTGGAATATCCATTATTTAATTTATTTCATTCTGCATTTTTTTTTCCAAATGTTTCTTAAATAAAGCTCTTTTCTTTTTCCTGCATTGTAGGCCAAGACTAGAAGCAACAATGATGCTTCTCTTTTTTTCTAACACAAACGCATACTTGAGAAGATTCATAAAGAACTTTAATACCAATAAGCACAAGTAAAACTTGTTGACTGCACAGGAGATAAATTTGCAGACAGAGTGGAAGCATAAACAATGTGTTATCATTGTTCCAAATCAAAAGAAGGTCAGCACTATGTGAAAAGTTTATAGGCAACGCACATCACAAAAGTACTTTGAGATGTTAGAAGTTAACAGCCAGATCTTCAGCTTTAAAAAAATGGTCTTGACATCACTGATATTGCTGGAGATATGGCAATCCATACCAGACTGTCCTGGCCTTCTGATTTTTATTCTGCATTTAACACACAATTTTTGTCATCAATCTCCATTTATGTCAATGACAAATGCATATTTCACGCAGTCAGAAGTAGACAAAGAGGTGCATTCATTGTTATAACTGATAAATTAGTGTCTTTGTTCAAACAACTTGCATTTGCATTCACTGTTAGAGAAGGAAAAGCTTCTTAAAAATTTATAAGCTGACTATGCAGGTTAGCTTAAATGTGCAGTCATACAGTGTTGACTCAGAGTTAAATTTAGGAGCGCTTTGCAAAACTAGTGGAAAGTAGAGCATTTGTTCAACATCACAGACTTGCAAATGGTTGAGCTAAATATATGGTGAGCATTCAGTCACAGGTCAGGCTCAAACAGTGTGCTCAGAGTGCTTTCTGTGCATCGATTGGTCTAATTTTGGAGATCATTTTGTGTTTTATTCAAAACTAGACAAGGCTGTGAGGAAAACATGGACCTATGGGATACAGAATAAGGCTGATACATAGAGCAAGCTTGATGCTCTGCTTCACTTTGTGTGCCTTATACAACCACTTCTGGAAAGAGTACTCAGCTACCCAGGATCAAGTTCTCTCTGAGCTGCCTGTGAGATACCTCCAAAAGTTATAATGGGCATCCCCAGCCCATCTGACAGAAAAAGGATTTTAGTTTATCAATTATTTGTTCAGAAGCCTCCCCCAGTTCTTAGCAAACTGGGACCTAGGCTTTCAAACCCAGACATGTATTGTCTGAGTAAATGTGTAATTCATGTGTGTAAGTGCACAGAGTGCCTACATAAATCAGTTGCTCTCATCCACGGGTGACCAGACAGCTGCCTAACTGGCCATGTTCCCATACAAATACCTTATTTAGAGACAAGAATTAGGCCTCCATGATATATGGATGTCATTGTATGCCCTTAAACTGATTAATGGGAAAATTATTTTTCACCCTTTATTTGTTTCACATTCTCCCATCTCCTTCTAACCTGTCCCAGGACATAAAACACTCTGAAATGACCATCCAGTCTTTCAGATTATAAATTCCTCTGGGTAGGAGGATTTGCTTTATACGTTTTCTCCTGTGAGCCCGGTGTACTCTCCTGTGCTAGGGAAGTGCTTGAGTGCATGCCTATAATTCTCAGCAAGAGCAGTGTCCAGGGGCCATGAAAGCACATGCCAGCTCACCACCTGTCTCCAGCCTGCAGACAACCACTGGTGCTGGAGGTGTCCTGAGGAGCTTGGTCCTCAAAGAGTGTGCAGAGTTTGTGCTGGTACATGCTGAGCTTGTGCTTACAACAAAGACAATATCTGATGACTCTTCCTCACCCTTCTGTGAGTCCTGTTTACAGTGCACTGTTGGGGTAGAGGCCCATGCATTCTTGTTAATTGATTTCAGCTGGGAATAACATTTAGTCAGATCTAACCAATCTTTTTAAACATGACCAACTGATACCTGTCCATTTAGTACACCAAGTAGCTTTACAGTCATTGAAGACTGAGATGAGTCTAGCTTCAGATGTTACTTGAAAATGAATGATCAGTCCTGCCTGGGCACAGGATCTTTCTGATATGTCATGAGAATGGCTGCAGAGTCCTTTTTGAATTTGTTATTTAGCCAATGACTTGCTGACATCTGAATCTGCACAATTTGTAATGAATAATTTAAACCACAGGAAGCAGAAAGTGTGACTGAATTAAAAGACAAAAAAATGCTTGAAAATGCTTTCATGATCCTTTTTCTTGCTTAAAACTTGAAGATCAAACAAGAAAAAAATTTTAGTTTAGGATCACTTCACGCTGTACAAGGAACCAGCAGAATTGCAGCGTTGAGCTCATTGGGTTTATCCACTTTAAATGGCATCTCTTTGTAGTCAGTCAGGACAAAGCTGTAGACATTAACAAGAAAATATTAAACATTTATTTTGTGTGCCTTTACTTGTCTTCAGAGGATCATTCTGTAAGCAATTTATCTTGCCAGATAGATTTTATTCCACCATTGTGTACGAATTACCTGTTGCTCACTTATTAGTCCTGCTTTTCTGTTTCCTTTTCAGCCAGTCTGAGGTGCAGAGATTCAAAGAGTCCAGAGCAGTGTTGAAATAGAATGTTGGGGTATTTTCTGAAGTTTATAATGTATGTCACTGCTCTGAAGCTAAGTTAAGAAAGTTCAAGATTTCTGCAGTAACCTTTGTTGTGAAGAGAAGGATTGCCAGACTTGGGGTTTAGGTTGCAAGTTAATGGGCAGTGGGGGGCAAAGGAAGAACAGTGCCTCTCTCCTCTCTGAAGCACCACATCCTGGTGGTAGCAGATGGCTGGGTGCTGGGATCAAAGAAATCATGTTCTCTTTAGCTGTGATAAATTGCAACACTCCTTGCTGACTTCCATGTTTATGATCATGGGTGAATTTTATATATTTCAATAGAAAAAAGTCCAGGAAAGTTTTTTTCTGTACAGTGATGAAGACAATTATAATCCTGGCTAAAATACGTATGCTCAAGGTTGTAAACACAGTGAGCAAGTGCAGTGACTGCTGGGTTAGATGTGGCTGTCATTGCTCTTAGCACTGAGGTGTTCCTTTGCTGATGTTGTGGGTGAGTGAGGGAGGTTTGTGCAGCCCATCCCTTCATGAGGCAAGAGGTTACTCTCATCCAGGTGGAGAGAGCTTCCCTTGTGCCTTGTGGTAAAGGATAAGCAGCTGGGAACACTAATCACAAACCAGTGCTTTTTTGTTAGCTGGCTATTTGCAGTTATCCAGCTTTTTTAAACTAACTTATAGGTGTTTTGCAGGTCAATTTTTATGGCTTGCTTTGTTGTACGATGGGGGACACTACATAGGCTGAATGTTTGCTCCCATATTTTCTTGGGGCAGTAGGTATTTAGCAGCATAACTGTGCAAAAATGTGTATTTAATCCCCCCCACAAAAACCTCTAGATTTTTGAGTACAGAATTTGAAACATGAAGTAACCAGAGTCCGTATTCCACATGTGGACGTAGGAAGTAGGCAGGAGGCATTTCTTGAGCCTGCCATGTTCAGAGGGAGGTCACATAGGCAAATGGCCATGACTCAGCTAGCATTGAATTAAACAGCTTCCAAAGAGCACTTACCCTCCAGAAACAGAGGGTAAACAGACCTAAGCCATAGTTGAAAATGTGTGTAAACAGCACTTATTTCACTCCACCACTGCTAACCCAGGACCAGCAAAGACAGTGACTGAGGGTGCATGTACAGCAATAAAATTTCCTATTTCTTGACTTGGTGTTCTGCAACAGCATTTCAGTCTTTTTTTCTTTTGTTCCCTGGGAATTTATTGTTTGAAAAATTCTCTGTGTAACTATGATTTCTTCTAGAGGATCATCAGGAAGACCTGTAAGCTGTTTCCTGACAGGAGATTGAGAGAGAAGAGAAAATGAACTGTTAACAAGAATGCTGCCTGCTGTCTGAATTGTCCTAATTCATGAAGGGACATAAAGTTTAGACAAAAATTTATGGTGCCTTAACCCTGGGAATGATTCAGTTGTTTAACAGTATGTTTGTGTTCACACAAGCATAGGATCTGGACTGAACCAGGGCATCCACTGGAGCACTTCCATGGATGGACAGGGGCTCTTCAGGAAGGACCATCCAGGGGGATGGAGGGAGTTCTGTCTGAAGGCAGCAGGGATGCACAGAGCTCTGCCCTGGCATGGATGAGGAGACAGCTCAGAACTTGCAAATTCAGATCAGCAGTAGTAATAATGTGGGTGTTTTTGAGCAGGGTACCTGCTGCTGCCAGCCTGACCAGGAAAAACAGATGAACCCTTCTGCAGACAGCTGGGAGAAGTCTCATGTTTGCAAGCCCTGGTCCTCACAGGGGCCTCCAACCACCCTGATACCTGCTGGAAAAAAACACAACAAAACACAAGTGATCTGGGAGGTTCCTGCAGCACAGGGGTAGTGCTGCAGAATTCCTGACATGGGTGGTAGAAGAGCCATCAAAGTGAGACACTCTGACAGACCTTATACTTACCAACATGAAGGTTGTGGGCAGGCTTGGCTTCAGTGACCATGAGCTGTGGAATTCAGGGTCCTGAGAGGTGGGAGAAGTGCCAAGATTAGTATCACAATTCTGAACTTCAGAACAGATTTTGTCTTTTTCAAAGACCTATTTGGAAGAATCCCATGGGACATAGCCCGGAATAGATGAGCAGTCCCTGAAGGCTGTCTGATTTTCAAGATCACCTCCTCCAAGCTCGAGAATGCTCCAGCCTGACAAGCAGGAAAGCAAGCAAAAGTGGCAGAAGGTCTTCATGGATAAACAAGAAGAGCAAGGAAGCCTTATCCCCACTGAAGGGGTGGGGCAGACAATGACTAAACGAATTGCGCGTGCACAAATCCTTGGACCTGAAGGAATTTGAAGGAATCTCTCTATAGAAAGAGGATCCTGTGTTTTGAGCAGCTCTTTCACCTTTTTGTGACATATGAATTTAGTATTTTCCATCTGAAAAGAAAAACCTACTGAAAGCCGATGTACTTTTCTCACTTGTCTAACCTTGCAAACACATTTCATAGCTGCAAGGTGATAGTAAAACTGTTCAGAACTCAGCTTAAACAAATACACATCTGGGCAAGAAATAGAAATAATAATTGTAAACAATTGAATACATCAAGTAATCTAAAGCCAAAGTAAATAGTTTATGAAATGTACATAGTTAACTACTATCTAATAAAACTATTACCAAGAATAAACCACAAACAGGAAAAAGGGCAATAAATTAGTATCTTCTCAATAATAATTTGACTGGCCCTACATTTCAACATTTCTATGAAAGGGCCATATTGATATATCCATAAAATAAACATTATATTTACAAATTATGATTATTAAAAAAAAGCCTGAAAGCTGTCCTGAAACTCTATTATTTGTCATGTTTTGGATTTTTTTTTGTGCCAGAATCTGCTAATTAACTGTGGCGTTATATTTTTGTAAGAGATGCCATTTTATCCAAGCTGCTGTTCCGTTTCAAAGATCTCAGAATAAGATTCTTCACCTATTCAGTTGAAAGCTCACTATCCCACAGAGCCATTCTTTAATCACTTCAATGCATTTCTCCATAGAGAGCAGAAAGTGTTCTTGACTTTATTAAGATACATTTCTTCCAAACTGAAAACTAATCCAGATTCAGAGTTCATCTTGCTCGGTTCCATTAAAAAGGTATTTTAATTTTTTGTTTGTGATGTTAATAAGCCTTGAAAGTTTGAATATTGTTACTGGTATATACTTTGATCAGTGGATTTGAAAAGGAGATCTTTGGCCATGGCCCTTATTTTCATTACATTCAGGCAGCACTGTGTACAATGGAGACCAAACTCATTTGGAGGCCTCTTAATGCCAAGAGCAATACATAACAATTATAGAAAGAATATTAATAAACACACAAGTTTTAGTGAGACAATTTTTAAAAATTTCTGTCTCTTACTTGCTCTGTGATTTTTGACCTGAGGTCCTCTGTAAGGACTGAACAGGATTTTCTAAGAATTAGAGTGTCGTCCTGCAAAACATATTTCTAAGTTGGGTTGGGTGATATAAATGTCCTCTCCCCAGTTGCAGATATATCTGTCCAGTGACTTTTGCTTTTCATGTACCAATAAGATAGTTTTTCCCATATGACTGAGCAGATCTATGAGCAGCACAATAAAAAGACAAGCAGATGAAGGTGCTGCAGGCTGGCCATAATCTTATCCTCCTCTCTTAACCCCTATTAGATGGTTTTCAATTTATTCTTTTCTCCTGGATCTGCTGCAACAGTCTAGTGAAAATTTAAAAAAAAATAAATACTTGGAAAAAAAGAAAAAAAAAAAAAAAAGAAAAAACTTGTAGACACGAGTCTTTGTGCCACTCTTTTACTTTACTCAGCAGAGTGGTTCAAAATGTGGAGAAGCCTGGTTAGGAAGTGATCAGCCACTGGAAAGCAGCATTGGTGACTGCTTTCTTAAATTCAGGACAACAAAATGCAGAACAAGGCTGCTTTGAGCATGCATAGCCTGCCTGCTTCTGGCTTTGTAGGATACAGAGCTCCCCAATAGATGTAGGAGCTGTAGGAGCTGTAGAAGCTGCAGGAGCTGTAGCAGCTTGGAAGTTCAGTAGCAGTTATTCAAGCTAAAGATATTTTCAGCATTTTACTGGCTTGGCTCTTAATTTGTTTCCAAAACCTACAAATGTATATTATATCTTGAGAAACTAGCAATCGGTTTGGGTTCTGGTTTTGTTTTCTTGCAGACTGCAAAGGGCATTATTTTAATAGAGTTCTGTTTTACATTAAAATTTCATTAAAATACATTTTTTCTATCCTTCTGGTGCACTGCTTCTGATCAACGACATCCAAAAACTCACCTCACCCAAATGAAAGATTGATCTGATTCACATTTTCAGGAAAAGATATAATGAGTGATCGGTTGTGGCTTGAAAACCTGGATAGCAGGTTCCAAAATGAGCAATACTTATGGCTGTTCTATAAGCACTTAAAAAATAGAACGGAAATACCAATACAGCCTTGACTACCAAAGAGACTTTATGATATCTCCCTTTAAATTATAATGTCTTGAATTTAATGCATTTTAATGTTCCTAATTTTGAATTAGGAAGGAAAAGGAACTCATGACATTTGCACTGTGTGACTCTGCTATATGGAAACTCACAGCATCTCATAATGGCTTAGATGGCTATAATAAATAAACAAAATGGGCCTTAAGCTATTTTTTTTCTCATTTGTATGCACAAAAATGTCACCAAAGTTGCTTGTTTTCTCTCTGTAATGGTAACAGAGTCCGTGCTTAAACTATGGTTCTTATAAAAGTCAGTTACCATTATCTTTTTAATAGTTTTTATCCTATGGTTGCACTTCTGAATCCACAGCATCTCTTGTGTTTGCTGTTGAGATGCAGTTGAAAATTTGGACGCAAGTGGATATTTACCTGTTCAGTATAGAAACATATAAAAAAAAAACCCAACACTTTAGGACATTCTGTATTGCACTTCATTTTTCCATATCATAAAAAGCCCCACTGCTGGAAGCACAGTAAACAGGGATTTCTGGGTGAGACTTGGCCATGGTGGAGGATAAAGAAGTTCATGTATTTTGGGGCTAAGTAAGATGGGATTTTTTGTTGCTCAGTGGTTTATTAGGTTGCACTGAATAATTTGTAGGTTCACTGGTTTGATCGCTGTTTATAATGAGATGTTCTACTTATCATTTCTGGCTTCAGGGTAGTTTTGTATTTGAGTGAGGTGAAAGGTCAAAGGCCTTGTAGCTAAGGGAGCTAGGTTTCCTGTCTTTAATTGCTGCTAATGAATATTCAGCTGTTGAAATGGAGAGAAAAGTAGTAGACATCGAAGTGACTAGTGACTGAGAGAACCTGAAGTGCAGTAAGCTGCAGGACTTATCTGGTGATTCATGTGCTTTGTGTTTCATATATTGACTGTGTGAATAAGCATCAGCCATGTGATGTCCATGAGGGGTTACATGGGGAAACCAATTTTTTCATTAAATGACACCTGAAATAATTACAGAATCACAGAATCAGTTAGATTGGAAAAGACCTCGGAAGTCATCAAGTCCAGCCCATGACTCAGCATGTCAACCAGACCATGGCACAAAGTGCCACCTCCAGGAACATATCCTTCCATGGAGTCACACTCCACCACCTCCCTGCCCATTGAATTGGGCAGTCCAATTCAATGTTTAAATTCAATGTGTAAATCACCCTTACTGAAAAGAAGTACCCTAATGTTCAACCTAGATGTCCCCTGGCGGAGCTTGAGGCCGTGTTCTCTTGTCCTGTCACTGGTTACCTGGGAGAAGAGACAAGCCCCACTTGGCTACGATCTCCCTGCAGGCATAGTGAGCAATAAGGTCATCCCTGAGCCTCCTTTTCTCCAGGCTAAACAACCCCAGCTCCCTCAGCCACTTCTCATAGGACTTGTGCTCCAGACCTTTCCCAGACTTTGTTGCCCTTTTCTGGAATCTCTTCAGCACCTCAATGCCTTTTTTTGCAGTGAGAGGCCCAAAATGGACATAGGATTTGAGATATGGCTTCACCAGTGCCGAGTATAGGGGAGCAATCACTGCCCTGGTCCTGCTGGCCACACTACTGATGATACAATCTAGGATGCTGTTGGTCTTCTCGGCCACCTGGGCACAGCTGGCTCATGCTCAGTCACTGTCAACCAGCACCTGCAAGTTCTTCTTCCCTGGACAGATTTCCAGCCATTCTGTCCTCAGGCTGTAGCACTGCCTGGGTTTGTTGTGGTCAAAGTGTATTAACCAGCACCTGGTCTTGTTAAACTTCATATTGCTGCTGTAGGCCCATTTATTCAGCCTGTTCAGGATCTGCTCTGCTGAGCCCTTCTACCCTCCAGCAGATTGACACTTGCACCCAGCTGGGTGCTGCACATGAATTTACTAAGGACAGACACAATCCCCTCATCCAGATCATCAATAAAAATACTGAATAGGACTGGGTCCAGTGCAGACCCCTGGGGGACATCACTGGTGACTGGACGTCAACTGGATGCAACATCACGTTCTTGGATGAGAAGATTCACTACATTTCTTGGATGAAAAAATTCAAGGCTATGTATAAAAATATAATTCAAAAGAGTTTGAAAACAGCTAGGAGAAAAATGGAGAAGGAACTGCAAGCAGGTCAGAACTTCTAGGCACATAGTGTACTGGACGGTCAAACGCCCATTGAAGGGGTGTTTCATAGAAACAAACACTTAAGGCCAAGGCAGAAGTAGAACTTGGATAACTGAGTAGTCTTCTATCTAAGGAACAGACAAAATGTTTTCTGTACGGAAGAGAGAAGATGAGCAACCAGGGAGAGAAGTTAACATGGCAGGAAAGAAAACAAAAAAAGAGGCTGGTTTCACAAGAAGAGAGGAAAAGAAAATGGAAATAACTAAGGATAAAGACTCCAGGAGAGAACAATATGACAGTGTATTAAAAACAGAGAGCATGAACAGAGGGTGAAGAGAGCACAGAGGATCAGTATGAGGGAAGGTAAGCAGTGGAACACTTGCTCAGTGTTCAATAAAATAAAGTTTCCTTTGAGGATGACTGCTCCCTGAGATCCACAGCTATAGACTGCAGCTCAGAAGAGGTGTACAAGGGAGTGGGGAAAATTTGTGACTCACCTTCACATTGGGATATTGCCGGGTAACCTTGGCATCAAACAAGTGATGGCTCAGGTGGTTTTTGGCCTTTGAAGGGGATGAAGTTGTGAGAAGATAATGCAATTAGACAGAGAGCATAAGATCTTGGGATATTTGGTCATTGCAATATTGGATTGGACATTAGATATTTACAAAGAAGGTGATGCAATGGTAACTCTGAATCCAAGATTCACAATTTCATAGAGGGAACCCAACATACTAAAGGAGTGAGTGAATGTAGTCAGCCCAGACTGAGGAACTTGGGAACTAAGCACAAATGACTCTGAGAATTTCTTTCTGTCAGAAGAATGCAAACTGTCAGAAAGCTCTTTCTAAGCTAGAGTCAGCCCTTACAGATCAAAAAAAAAAAAAATAGAAATAAACGGGGAACCTATATTTAGGAGAAAAACTAATGAGCAAATAAACCTGGCTTTTCCAAGGTAGTCATTACTGCTGTGAAAAGAATAGTGCTGGAAGTTCAACTAAGTTAGATCTGGGAAAGGATATTAAAATGAATAGAGGAAAAATGTTTGCTTAGCTGTAAGAAACTTAGGTCAAGGAACTTTTGTCTAGAATGATCCTCCTGGTTTGATCAAAAAATAGTATTCTTTCTCACAGGCAGAGCAAGCATTATTTAATCTGACACAATGGAAGCTGAGAAGGGATATATGAACACTGTCTGCAAATACATCTGGGTGGAAAGGCATCACATAGGAATAAAAGGTCAGTCTGGATAATGAAGGAAAGTTTGTGACCATGAGAGATTTGAGGCTGTGGAAAGGACTTCAAGTGGGAATAAAATGGAGCTGGAACACTTTATGGATGAGATTATCAGAGTTATCTATCACAGCAGGAATTTTTGCTTGGTGATCTGGGAGTTTCCTTCCACTGCAATGTTCTAATTTGAGGGCTAGCATAACAAGTCTTTCTGCCAAGGAAGGGAAAGACAATTGTGAAAAAAATGTTAATGACAGAGATGGGACGCATGACAGTGGTTTCGATAGTCTGAGTGTATAATTATTATAGGCTTATTATTAGCCAAGATTTTTGGGGTCCATGTAGTTTTAAAACTCCCTTCTTTAGTTACAATTTAGCTGTGGTTTACAGCATAACATTTCTTTGGATAGAAATGAAAATAGAAATGTCTCAAGAAAACAATAAGAATTTTTATTTCATGATACTTAGGTTAAAAATGGACAAAGCAAAATTATTTCAATATAATCTCTTCTAACAGACTACCAAACCTTCATCCCCAAATTAAATTAAGTCAATTACATTTTTCCTTTTCCTTGGCTGAAAGCTTTTCAGGAGTCTCTTAGAAGAGCATTAGTCTCTGTTCCCTTTCTTACTTCTTTTGTTTGTTCTGCATGTCACTTTTTGTAGTGAAAATTGCACAATGATTGGAAAACATATCATATTGTTTCAGCTGTGGGATTGATCAGTAAAGTTTGCTTACTGAGGTTTATAGCGTAGAATAGACGTATGTTCTGAAAATACATTTTTGGGGCCATCAAGCTATATGGGATGTGAGTAAAGGGGACTTTAAGTAGACCTGTGATGTGAAGCAGCAGATCTATTAGTGTTTGAAAAGAATGTTTTTAAAGTCATTTGTCAATAAATAGGTGGATGAACATGCAACCTGCTTTGCAAGACAGAAGATGAAATGGACCTTGCTAAGACTCCTCAGCAGCCTTAGACAGCAGTCAGTTGTTCTCAGAAGGCTACATCAACATTTTGCTGCTATTTAGAGGCACCACTGCATACCCAAAGGGTAGGAAAACGTGGTTTGTAGTAGAACAGCTGCTAATAATAATGCAAGTGATGAGCTGAAATGAACAATGGATGTTAAGTTTTTAAAGTTTCTCTAGTCCCCTCTGGCTATGCTACCTATTACAAGCCTGCTTTGATTTCACACCAGAGTATATCATGATTCAATGGGAACCATACTACTCAAACCAATATGAAATTCAAATCAGGAAATATATGTTTGTGGGAACAAATGGGATAGGATTGAAGTCTTTTGCTCATGTGTTATAGTTTTCTTTACAACAAAGCTTTTGGATGGTTTTTATGTGTGTAAAAAATAATAATAATTAAAGAAAATAATAGACAATCAGAGAAAGCTGTCTTGCCAATTAGAAGAATCCTTTCTTTTATGATTTATGACATTATTAGGCTTAAATTGAGGGATGCCAATGCTGAAACGAATGATTAAGAAATATGTGAGAGTGCATAGAAATGCATCCTTCGTTTTGTACAATAATAATTCATTCAGTTAGGAAAAAAATTCCTAAAACACTTCAATTGTAGTTGTGAGAAATGTCTTACTGCAGACAGAGTTTGTTGGGTGCCAGAAATAAAGCATAACAGTCAAATCCAGCAACACTGAGTAATGATGAGGTGCATTTTATTAACTTATTTGACCTATTGATTTTAAACAAGGCAAATCTAAATTTAGCTCAGTTGTCAGATCTGGACTGTATGCAGCAGGACTGAGGGATCACTGAAGGCTATTTTTTCATAATGCATCTCCTAAATTTCATCTTTTGACTCTTATTCATTTTGTTCCTCCTGAAATATTTGCAGGTTTTTTGGCAGCTAGGTAACTTGCCTGGATGTATGTGGAGAATGGTCTGAATCTTTCAAAAGAAAATACTGCTTCTTGCCCACAGCTCACAATAGCTTGAGAAACATCTTGTTTGGAGAACAGAGACCAATTCAGACTGCAGACAGATACACAACTGCTTCCAGCTAAATTTTTGGAAAAGCTTTTGTACCCTTCAGGTGATTTACTTTCTCAACCTGGATTGGAATCTTTACTCCAGTTATATCTAGGCCATTTGATTCAGTGGCTGCAGCAGAGAACATCCGGCCAATATGTACTTTTGTGTTTAATTAATGTTTTTCAGTTCTATTCACATTTTAAAATCAAATGAATTTTATTCTTACAATGGTTTATATTATTACCATTTGATTATTTTTAATCTTCCATCTCTAGAAAGGCATCATTTGCCTCATCTTTTATTGTTTATCCACCTGTAGACTTACTGTGCTGTGTCTAGCCTTCCTGCTAAAATTGTACCAGAAAGAAGGAATAGGTTCTCTTCCTGGCCAATTATCCCCTGAATCTTATGCATCTCTACTTTGGTATCTGCTTCAGTGTGCAAAATCATTTGATAAAATTTTTTAAAATATAATTTATGAGAAGATCAAAAACCATTTTTTATCTGAGAAAAACCATTTTTTCCTCTTCTTTTCAAATTCCATGTGAATGTTTTTGTGTGTGGTATGTCCCCACTGGGATGTAATGTGTGTGTTGTCCCACAACAAAGTACCTTGCAGAAGTGATCACACAGTTTTGACTTATCCCTGTAGATCCACCAGCAAAAATGTTTATAAGAAGTATAAAATATGACTTTTCAGAATGCAGTAGAACATTAAACCTCTTCAAAAATATAGTTAGTTATTTGGATTTAAAAGGAAGCCATATTTAATTTTTTTTTATTCCATATCTTTTCTGCAACAAAGTAAAAGTTTAATTATTGCAGGATATTTTGTATTTTATATTCTGTTTTCCATCTTGGCATGGGTATGTCTTTAATAGCTTCTTTTTGAGAATTCAAATCCAGAAATGTTTTTATCTTGGCTGACAATCATTGAACAGGTGGCATCTACAAAGGGGAGTTATAAAGGGATTAGTCAAAGGTAGGGTACCACAAGTTTTTTTGAACACATGTAGGAGTGACATGCAAGAGGTGGGGACTGTTTGGCTTGATTAAATGCAGGTGTTGTGAACATGGAGCAGAAGAAAAGACTTTATTAAGCTTAGGGGTTACTTAAAAATTTATGAGACTATGAAAAATACCAGCTCTTTCCCAATTAAAAGAAAATCAACAACAACAAAAAAGGGATCGTATGGACTGTGAAAGAGCAAGAGGTAGCAGCACCATGAAAATTTAGTTTTGCTTTGTTTGCTTCAAGGGACCTGGGAGCTGACTCAGCCTTACCACAGCCTCAGTCACACCCCAGCCGAAATCCAGAGTCTCTCCTGCTTGTGGGTTTGCTGCTGCTCTTGTGGAGTGTCTGTGTCATCTCCAGACAACTTTGTTGGCCGAGGGCACGTTCAGCTCTGAAGCTGAAAGGTGACTTCATAGTACCCATCACAGCAGTTGCCTGGAATGAAAATTCACTAGAAAGGGGTTATATGCCTGCAATTCTGGGTGGCCCCAGACAGTTTTTGCCACTTTTTCTAACCTTTCTGATACTCTTAGGAAAAAAATATGCTGAGTCAGCAGCAAGGTCTGCTGATGGGAGCACGTCTGTGAGATGTTTCTGTTTTGCTGCTGGATTTCCTCCTGTGCCAAGTGCTTCATTTCCTGTGTTGTGTCTGCAGCACACTCACCTCAAGGTAGCCTTGGTGGCTGCTGTTGTCACATGCTGGCCCTTTCCACAGTGCTGTGTTCCTCAGGTGTCATCTAGAAAGCGTTTCTGAACTCCCAGAGGTTGTGACCCTGCTTGCTCCATGGGCAACACGGCATAGTTTATGGATCCAAACTGTGGAAATCTGTTCTCAGACTCTGGTCTCTATCAGCACACAAACTGATGCTGATTTTCCAGCATAAGGGGAGGGACACCATCTAAAAATACCAAAGCCATTATATAACTTAATAAGTGTTTTAATTGTATTAATTATTAATAACTTAATAGTTGCCAAAGAGAGGCTTCCAAGTGTGATCAAAGTGCTGGTTACAGGTGGCAAAAATGCTGCCTCTAAAAGCAATATTTTATTACCCCTGTCTCAGAATGAGAACATGGCCATATCAGAGCTCAGCTGATCTCTCACAGCTTTTCTTTTCCACTCAGCGGAGCTGATTTTGAGAACTCTGCAAGTGTTTCCCAGACACAACTGTAATGTGCAGTGAAGTCTTGTACGAAGAAACTTGAAGAAAGGTTGCCCCAAGAAGATAATTCAGGGCCAGAAATCTGAGATAATTGAAGGATCCAGGACCCACTGGGATCAGCTCTTATTTCAGTGGAATGGTATGTACTAAGAGTTTTATGATTCTCCAGTCTTTCTTAAAGCTATTTATGGAAGAATTTCATGGATGATTTTTGGTGTCTGCATGAAGGCGTAATTGTAATATTTTCCTTAACAATGCTAGGTTATATATTTGCCCTGTAATTGTTGAAATGCATGGAAATGAATTGCCTTTAATTGTACATGGAGTAAAAATTGGCCAAAAAGAAGCATTGAACAAAAACAAAACACTCCCATATCAAAAAAAAAAGGAGAAAAAAAAAACCCCCACCATCTTTTCATCACTCTTGAACGTATAATGTGGAACTAGCTGCTCATTTTCAGCACTTGCCCAATCTCTGTGTCTCATCTGGCAGAGTATAATTTCAGGATATACATTTTCTAGGGAATTAGCAGTGATAAATATTGATACTACTGTGTTAAACACAGAGTAGCAGCAGTAACAGTCAAGAAAATTCTTGGCCATTTTCAACAAAGATTGAAGAGCTTCCACAGAATTTGTTCAAATCATGCTGCAAATACATGGCTCCCAGAGTAAATGGCACTTCATAGTACTTGGAAATTACATCTGGAAGTACTATTTTCTGTACAGCCTAGAAAATCTAGTCTCTCAGCTCCTCTGGCTCTCCAGCCTCCAGAATTGCTGCTTGAATGAATATATTGTGCAAAATCAGATTGATTTGGCATACAACAGGGTGCTCTCATCTCGTCGCACAGAAAGCCAAATGCTTCATTAAATATTTTGCCAGTTCTACTTTTTAGAAACAGCACTTAACTGCACAGTTACTACAGCCATTACAATCCATCCAAGTGCTGCAATAAATTGCCTGTCGCCCGAATGGGAAAGTTTACATAATAGAACAAAATACAAGCTTTTATGCTACTAGCTATTGAAAAAAATGTATACATTTACACAGTTTGGACATTAGATAAAAACTGCTGGCTTCACAGTGTTACAGCCAGGACTGCAGATAGAAAGTTGTATTAATAGTCCCTGTCTTTCTCAAAAAGGGAGCTTTTAATTTCTGTTTTTAAAATTAATACTGTTACTTCTGATTCTGAGTAACTCAGTGAAAATGAAAGGGCCCAACTTCTTTTTCTACAGCTAACTGTCCTAGGAAGTAGACATTATTGTATAGTATGGACTTAGGAAGATGCCCTACTTCTCACTTCTGTTGATGCTGTATTTTACCCATTCTTCTCACCCCAGTGCTCCTTAATGGACCTGATTCTGCAGATTCAGAGTGTGGAAAAGGGCCCAGAAATTAGTCACAGACACCAATGTTTTCTTATTGCAGACAGGTAGGTCTGCTGTCTGTACCTGAAAACCATCACATTCTAACTTACATAGGCAGTGAGGCTGAACCACGTTTTTTGTTGTAGAGAATTTCCAGAGCAGGCAGGTAACTAATTAGAGTTTTACAGGTGAAGGTAGTGCATTCAGGCAAGCCATGTCTGCTCACAAAGTGCAAGTACTTACCAGTGGAGGTGATGCTACAAAAGATCTCTTTTTCAGATGGGTTGTAGCTGGGCATTGCAGCTTTCAGGTGGCAAAGCCTCCAGCTCTGGAGGCAGTCTGCAGTCAAGAAAAACACTCACCTGCCTTCTGGCCAAGCAGGCAGCTTCTAAAGCCACCCTGGCTACTGCTGCTGTTTACTGGTGATAAAGAAAAAGCTGGGATGCTACCCTTAGATGCAGACAGCAGGAAAAGTAGTGTCAGTGGGTGGGATAACTGTGACTTCTGAAATTCCAAGACTGGTGATAAATAAAATGTAACAATTTTCTTCAAATATAAATAGATTTTTAAAATATGCATACATCTATACAAAGACAAATGAATACATTCAGAATTCTGTCATGGAAAAAAATTCTTTAGACTCAAATACTTTAGTCATTTTTAGTAGGTTTTTTGTTTCTTGAAGTGTCTGACAGGACTTACTGGTTTTTGCCCAGGATAGTCTGGGTAGGTCACTGTAAGTCTTGCAAAGGAAGGCTAAGCACAGTACCCTTTAATTTTCATGGACGAATTTGGTTGAATCACTGGGGAAGCCATGTGTGATCTATTCATAACCAGGGACTTTTAATGTATTATACTCTTCATACATATAATGAATGTGTGTGGCCCTCTAATTACCATCCAATCATCAGAGCATCAAAGTGTCTTACTTTGTTTACAGTCCTGAAAAACCAGAGTCAGGTTTTATGAGCCTGACAATATATCCTTTTTTTTTTTTTGTTTATATTATATGATTTCTTTTTAATCATATGAGAAGAAACTTTCTACATAAGCATTGCAATAAACCTTTTGTGAGACTTTTAGAAAATTATTTTGTACTTGCACTGCTGAAAATGGATGCTGAGTCCTATTTATATGTTCAAAAATAAGTCCTTAAATCTTTTAAAGTACAGAGGGCTTGGAGGACCTCCCTGTAGGTGCCCCTGTTTATATTGCCAAAGTTTAGCTGGTGGTTGCAAAAACCCAGCAGCCAACTTACTAATGAGCTTGTTTTGACAGGACTGCATAGCTCATTGCTTATTAATGCAGTGTTGCTGGCTGGATCATGCCACACTTTCTGGAACTGTAAAAGTGATTCAAGAGACTGTATCAAAACCAAGCTGCAAACATAATTTGGAACCAGACTCACTGGATTCACAATCCAGTTCAAATAATCAGGACTGCAATGACATTTTCCCATGCACTGCTATTCTCTTCAGCTCAAAACTTTGAGAGCCTTCAGTATTCTGAGACAAATTTATCCTGGGGATAACTCAAATGAAGTGAGTGAAGTCACACCAGGGATTCATTTGGCTCATTACTAACATCTTGTCTCCTACCAGCATGCTCTGCATTGCTCAGCTGACACACTCTGGGGTGTGATGAAGACAGAAAGGGTCCGTTCAGCTTTCAGGCTCCTCTATCTTTTCCATGGCAAATTGGTTTTTTAAATTTTATTTTTAAAATAAGAGGAGTATAAGTGCTATGGGCTGAAAGTAGTTTAGAAACCAAGCAATATCAAAGTCATAACAGAGGGAATTGCAGTGATCAGTGGGGAGATACCTTCCTCAAATTTATTCCTCCTGTTGTGCTAGGTAGTTGAAATTTTGCAGTGTAATGCACTTTGTTAATGTGTTTAGGGATTCATGAGACCTTCATGATCCTGTTGACTTGCCGTAAAACATCCTATGGCCTTTTCCATATGCAGTTTTTCTGGAAGGATCCTTTTCCTTGCTCAATTTCTAACTGAAATGTGTAAAGATTGATTGACATCAATCATCATCTATGACATCAACAATCCTTGACAAGCTTGAAGAATTGATCCATTTGGCTTGAGAATTAATCTGGCATTGAAGTCTCAACACTGTCTACTCAAGGATGACCTCAGGGCATGTTGTGCAAAGAAATTTTATTAATTTAGATTAAAAAATCTCCAGAATAAATACAGTAGCTCTGTTTTATTCCATTTACAAAAATACATAGAGGACAACAATGGAAATTGGAAAGTCTGAAACACTTCCTTTTTTTTTTTTTTATAAAAATATTTATGAGACTGTGATTACATTACATACATGTACATGCATGTGTAGATCCATGGACACTTGTGGACATATGCACACAGAGAAGTATGCACATCTTTCTCCCTGAGGAGGCATTTGTATCTCATTGATTATACAACATTGCCCTTAAAAATGATGGAGAATAGGTTGAACAAAATTCTTACTGAAAATCCATAAAAAAAAATCTTAAGAGTGTAAGAATGAAGTTACATTTCCAGTTTATGGAGGAGATAAGAAAATGCCAACATTACACAAAACTTTGCCAGTATGTCTCCGACAACATAAATCTGGAGCCACACTGTACTATGGCAGATCAAATCTCTGGGGATCAAGGCTTGAAAAACAAAAAACCCCAACTATATACTCATGCAGCTCTTGCTGACTAATTGTATCATCTCTAGGACTGACAGAGGATCATTACAGTGGATGAGCAGCACACTCACCTTCTGGTTTTGGACCTCTTCAGCCCAAGAGCTCCGGAACACCTTGTTTGTGCTGCTCTGATACACAATTCTGATGGGTTCTAAGAAACTTATTTATCTACATGTCTATGTGTCTGTCTTACTATACATATAAGCACAGTATGGACTTGCTTAATCTCTTCTATGAGACAAAAATATTGTCTTTTAGTTTTAGCGCTCCCACAGATGTTACTGGAATTACTTGAATATACCTGAAAGCCAAACTTAGTCTTAAGTTCATAAAAGTTAATAGTATTAGTAGAATACTGTAATTAGAAGATCTCCTACACTTAGCAGGAGCAGTAGGATTTAATAACTTCTGATTTCAACTCTGATATACGTTCATGGGGTTAGACTAAGCCTTTTTCTTTTCCATAGTAAAAGAACCTGCACTGACTGGTTTTGCTGCAAATATTTCATATGATTTATAATAAAAGCTCTTTTCTGTGCAAATGAATCCAAGGGACAAGTTCTCTTTTCTTTTAAAACTATTTAAAATGGTTTCAAATTTACTATCTGTATGCACTGATTAAATAAAATAATCTTCAATAAGAATAGGAATACGTCTAAACAGCACCTTTTTATTTGTGCTGCTAGGTATTGTTATATCCCTGTAACGTTTCAGCTCTCCTTGCTGGAATCAGAAACAGGAGACTGTGGTACATTTTCTTTGGCTTCATGATAAGACATATTTGTTTTTGTTTCAGTCCATGTTGCTTTCACTGTCACGGAATTTGGCTTCAAAAATTAGCTTTGAAAAAATGTAACATCTCAAATTGAAGAAAGCTGACTTAAAGAAAAATGTGCATTATTCCACCTGCATTTTTGATATATTATATACTCATATGGTATCCTAAATACTGAAAACTCTCCAGTCTTGGTTGAGTTAAACAGAAAACACCTTTTGACTCTTAGTGAAATGTCTGATAAATATTAATTTCTCTGTTTTTTGTTGAAAAGCTGAAAATTGTCCACATTTCCTACAATTTCTTCCCCTGCAAATGTTTGATTCTGGGCCAATGAGATAATTATATGATCTTTCACTCTCCTCTGAAATAAAAAGTGTTCACATAAAACAAGGCTATTTTTAAGTGCACTGTGACTTACAAGATTCTTCAATGTACACTAAACATATCATGTTAAATCCTACTGAAAGGGGGAGGCAAGCTGCCGTGCTGATGATGTTGTGATCCTTTCTAATCATCTGTGCTGGGATTAACTCATCTAAATTTTATCATCTTTTAGGCAGAAGTTTTGTTTTAGCTGATCATTACAGCTTCTGCTATTCTAAGAGCAGCAAGATGAGCCTGGTCCCTGTAGTGAGACCAAAGGGCTGGAAAGGATTTAAAGAGTACTGAGAAGAGATGTTATAGAGAAAGGTAGAGGGAATCAACAGCCAAGGAGAGTGGGATAACCCAAAGGGGAGGAAAGAAGAAAAGGCAGAGTTCCTGTTCAGCAAGGGAAAGGAACATTGAGGGCACACTTAATTAAATACTCACATACTGTAAACAATAAATAAATGTAGGGTGAGAAGAGACTCTCAAGGACAGCTGTAGCTGGCTTGTTGCTTAGAAGATTTAGAAGTGCAAGCCATCTGAGAGAAAAACCCAGACAGCTCAGAGGTGGGGTTAAATTTCTTTACTAGTCTGTGTTTTTCCATATAGAGACTAACAAAAGTGAAATGATCACCAACAGAAAGGCATTTATAAGACTTTCTCTTTCTGTGGAAGATGCATGTCTAGCTCATCAGAAATCCTCTCCTCTTCAGGAGACCCACCATGATGATGTGCTCCAAAGTGGGGTTTCCTTTTAGTTTCTTCTGATTATTCATTTCCTCCATAATGTGGATATTCCAAATTTTTTTTAAGTTGTATTGCCTTTCAATAAACAGCTAATGCACCTGTCGATATGGAGGTTGCTTTTTCAGGGATCCAGATCCATTTGAATACACAGTTTTGCTAAGAAAAAGGGTACAATTAGGAAGAAATTCCTTACCTTGAGGGTGTTGTAACTGTTTGCCCAGAGAAGTTATCGATCCCCCAGCCTTGGAAGTGTTCAAGGCCAGGCTGGATGGGGCTTTGAACAAGTCTAGTGGAAGGTGTTCCCTCCCATTTCAGAGGGGTTGGAACAAGATTATCTTTAAAGTTCTTTCCAACCAAAACTATTCTAGAATTCTATGAAATTCAACACTGGTTGATTAGGCAATTGGAGTTGAAAGATGGTCTCAAGGGTACATTTTATAAACACTCATCATATTTTCTTTGCATGTGTTTAGATTTATACCATATAATGACCATCTTTGCTAAAATGTTAGGAAATGTATTTATGCATCTTCAGTACCCTATTACATACAGATGTTTGAGGAAAATCCCAACAGTAAGAATAACAAAAATAGTTTTCAGGACTTCAAAGTAACAAGACTCCATGAAATCCTCTTAAAGTATATGGTTCTTCAGCAAATATTTATGCAGTTGGGATGTTTTGGGGCAAATGCACACTATGAAAACAGGTAGCCTGTTGATACAGACACCATCCGATCTCAATTGCTTGGCTGAGAGGGACAGAGGCATCTATTTAATTAGCTGTGTAACTATAGAAACCTATGAATAGACCAAACTTGTTCAGAAATGGCCACTTCTGGCAAACTGATAAATGCTGCAGTAATTTTTAGAATTAACAAACAGGAACAGAGCAGTAGCTTAGAATGGAATTAATTCTGATTAGCTGTAGAACCTCAAATTCTTTCTCATCTTCAGAAATTTTTAAAAACCAAGGATAAGGTTAAGACATCTGATTTCTTTAACATAAAACCTCCTCAGAATTAAACATGGGTGTTAATCATAGTTTGACAAATTCTCATTTATATTTTAGGAGTAAATGAAGTATCTTTAACAAAAGGCTTAAAGAATTTCATGAAAGTGTGCTTTTCCAGATGTACAATATTGCTGGTTTGCTTTTATAGGGCCATCATGTGTTTCAAAGTAAATTTAACCTTAATTATGTTGAAAGTCTCTGCAGATTTTTTAAGTAGCTGCAAATCTTCAATGCTGAATATGGAGTAACAAATTTCCTATTAGAGAAATATATTGGAAATTTGTTAAACAAGTCACACCTGATTGCCAGTTACACCTCATTGGTATGCTGTTAAGACAAGCCCCTTCACATTTTGTTAGGTATTGTTTCAAACAACTTGCCAGCAAAGATTTTTGCTTGGCTCTTGGAAAGCAATATTTTATACATTCTCAAAAACAATAACATTTGAATGACAGTTATTTTCAACTTGGGATTTTGACAAAGACTATTAATTGTTATTCCGAGGCAAAAATCTTCATTAACAGGGAGTTTGGATTATGAATATTTATCAATTACCTAAGGAGAGAATCCTTGAGAGGAAATGTTATTTTCTAAATAATTCAGCCTATGAAAATTAGTCTGGGAATTCCTAAGTTTACATTTAAAATACATATGAAATTTCTATAGCTCTTGAAATCTGAACTGCTTCAAATCCTGACTTAACCACTGCTTTGCCACTGTCTTTGTACCCAAACACCTGCCACACTTGGTCTTCACCATCCAGGTTTTTTTCTCTGAGGACAAGGAAACCTGGTATTTTGAATACAAAGATAGTTCACAGAGTGATGGTTGGGTTTGGGTGCAGCTAAAACAAGGTCACTCACATGACCTAAGTTCTTAAACTTAGTTCCCTTTTTTGACTTTAAGAAACTACTTCTTAATAGTGTTTCTTCCTTCTTTGTTTCTTTTTTTTCCCTCTATATATAAATTATAACTGAAAAAAGGAAACACCCTAGTTGAACAGAGTGAGAAGGTTTATGAAAATCAGAAGGCAAAGGATGAACTAAACTGAAGGAAGAAAAGGATAATATTTTCTCCCTTTGTTTAACATACCTCATCACATCATGATCAAAAGCAATGGATACTGATGGGGTATAATTTCTTTAAAAAAAAAAAGCCAACACGTATTTAGAGAATGAAACAAGTTCATTTGAGAATGCCAGATTCTTTGCATGTAACTCAGTGGATGAATGCAGCACTGATTGAATCACACAGTTTTCAAACAAGATATTATTTCATTATTTTGCACTGGTCCTTTGTTTGCACTGTACTATTTAAATATTGAAACATAGTACAAGACTTTAACAATCCTGATCCAACCCACATTCCAAATACATGAAATGGGTAAAATTGTCATTTAAAGAGAACAGAAAAAGTTGGCAAATAAATATTTATAGAATTGTTGAAATACCTCATCCAGAGTTGCAGTCCAATGATGATTGTAGCTTGTCATTGTGCATTGTGCTTTGGAAAAAATATCATGTGAATTTCTCTATTCCACTGTCCAATTATAGTGAAAACTCTTATATCAGGAAAAGAGTAGGACAACAGAACTAACAGCAGTGGGACTTGCTGTTGCCTGCATGTTGCACAGCTGTCTCTGCTGGCTAAACCACAGGTACTACATGCCCTGGCTTAAAGTCCTGGTTCAGATCAGATCACTATTAAAACTTATGTTCATGATAAAACACAACTTTCTGTAGTTGCGAAGGAAAACTTGGACAGATAAATGTAATTGCAAGCAGGTGCATGCTGGAGACTGCAGGCCTGAAACAGCCCTGAGAGGTGCATACAAAGCTGGAGTGCTAATTCAGGACTCAATGTTTTGTGAAGCGCAGCACCAGCCCAGCAGAAACAGGAAGAGAAGAATGTTGCTTAATTTAAGCATAAGAAGTCTCCCAAATATTGCCTGCAGGAAGTTCAAGATGGCAAATGCTGCTCTCAGGGCTGGGAGAAGGCAAAGTGCACTCTTCACCTCTTGAAATGGAAGTAGACCTGCAGCGTGGCAGGACTTGTGGATTGCCTTGGCTGCTCAGTAGGAACAATATGTGTTGGTAATAAACTGCTACACACACTAAGTACTGCTGGTTTTCTAGGTAGTGAATTGTAGAACTATTTATTTTCCTGACCAAATGTTGAAAAGTCATATGTTCTCCACTGATTTTTACATTTTTATCCTAATACCCCAAAATCCTGTTGATGGATATCAGTCATTGTGCGAGTGTATCTGTTTTACTGTGTGTCTAAATTTTAAGGCTTGCTTTCAGGAATTAAACTATCTAAAGTAAATATGTAACAGTATATTCAGACTGATGAATGTTTTGGGACTGTACCATTTACCAGTGGTGAAAATGTATTTTCTGTGTAATTGATGGGTTATTGCAACACAACTGAGTCAATGCATCTAGCAGATGCTTTATTCCCAGTCATAGCTTCCCTTTGGCATTTGCCATCTTGGTTGAGCAGGAAAATCCTTAGTAACTGACTGTTAGGGTTATATCTTACATTGTGAAGAAACAGAGATTTCATTTTACCCTTCTGTATGAAGAAAAGAAGCCAATTTGACTGGCTTACCACACAAGGGAGAAGACTGCTAGCTCTTGGAATCCATCCTGTAGTTATCCTTTGCAAATGGGGCTCAAAAAGCATTGTCTGTCACGGCCATAGAACTACTGAAGACACTAAAACTCAACAAATTTGGTCCAGGGGTCCTGTTTGTAGTGGAAAAGGTTCTCCTCCATCATCATTAAAAGTCTACTCCATTTTTCATGAGGGAACTCTGAAAACAGTGTGTTAGCATCATATTTAGATGTATGTAAATAGAACAAGTTGTAATCAAAAGCTGAACAGATGGTTTCCAATTTGGGGTTTCACTAATTCCTTTTACAAGTATGAGAATAAAAGTGAGGAGTAGATTTTAGGGTTGCACCACTTTGTGAAGCTTTCCTTCAGAAATGTCACAGGTTATTAAGATCTAAAAGGTGCCTTCATACTCCCTGGAATGAATTAGTTCTTGCCTTACAAAGATAAGTCAGGTGGCATTTGACGTTTCTGTGCCATCTACTGCTCTGGCAGCTAGATGGCAACTGCAGCAGCCTTGCTGTCCTTCCAGCCCCTCTGCTGTGTTATCCTCCAACTCCTGCCTCACTGTTGTTTTCCCCAGTTTAACACTTAAGTAATTCACATTGGAATTATCTGACTGTTCTTTCTCTATCGAAATACAACCATTATCCAATGGTTGGGGGATAATAGCAGGAAAGCAGTCAGGCAGCAATTTCTTTTTTTTTTTTTTTTTTTGGTGTCTAAAATATTTTGCTTCCAGCAGCACAGCATTTGGAGGAACAAAAGAGATACTAAGCAGAGATGAACTGGATGGGGAGGGAATTGAATGGGTTGAAAGATAAATGACAATATGCTCAAGGGTTATGAGAGCCATCTAGCAATAAATACACTAGGAGTGAAAAAGGTCACTCTGAATAAGTGAGTGCAAAAAGTAATCAAGCATTAGAAAGAGGGACATGCCATGTGTGAAGAATGAGGTTCTGGAGTTAACAGTATAAATACTGATAAGGAAAAGAAAGTGGGAGAATGAAAGCAGATTGCCCAAGAGCTTTCAAAAGTTGTACAATAAAATTGGCTTCAAGAACACCAGGACAAAGAGATACTGAAAAAGGCAAGGACTTCCACAAGGGAAGCAGATGCCTGGGTCCAGCCAAGGAGCAGCCAGGCAAGTCAGAGCTGGAGTGCAGAGGCAGGGGAGTGGGCACAGCACAGCCTTTCTTGGGAAGCTGTTGTGCCCAAAGACAGCCCCCACAGTTTTGGGGCTGCTCTAACAGACAAGAGCAATGGCTGCAAATGGGGCTGAGGCCAGGGGCACAGCACAGATGTGTCCTCGGCAGCCCTTTGCTTGCCATACTGCGCTGCCATCAGGAAAGGCAGAAGCTGTGTGCCTGCAGGAATTGCTTCAGGCTGGTCGTGCTTGTTCTGCAGTCAGATTCTGCACAAAGCCTCTGTCTGGCATTCAGGGAAGATCTACCCTGACGTGCAGCAATGGTAGCTTGCTGGGAATGTTTTTTACTGCTACGAGACTGAATCATATGCAGAGCCTAGTCATTTCGACACCCACCTGGTTCAGTTTAACACAAGACCTATTTCTATAAATTTTACAAGTCTTCCATATGGCATATACAGAAGATTAATTTTGGACCCCTACTGCATGTTTACATCTTGATTCTGGGCACTTTAATACGTAGTTAAAGATGGAAAAAATCTCAGGAAAAAAATCCTGTGTTTCCTGCCAGCTTGTCTAACGAGTTCTTATCAGCCTGTCTCCTGGGCTGTGAGAGTGTAGGCTTTAGGCTTTTCATCTCTGCATGTCATGGACAGCCCACAGGGTAAGGACATGGAAATGGCAGCTATAATGCCAATGTTAAGCCAAACAAGATCAATGCATCAGAAACCTGATCTCACCTGAGGGAGGGGATGCTATCCAGAGGGACTGGGACAAGCTTGAGAAAAAGTCTTGTATGAACCTCATGAGGTTCCCAAAGCCAAGTACAGGGTGCTGCACTTGGACTGGGGCAACCACCATTATCAATATAGACTGAGGGATTAACAGATTGAGAGAAGCCCTGCTACGAAGGACTTGGGGGTGCTCATGGATGGATGGAGGGATGGATGAAAAGCTGCACATGAGCTGATAATGTGCACTTGCAGCTCAGAAGGACAACCACATCCTGCATCAAAGGCAGTGTGGCCAGCAGGTAAAGGGAGGAGTTTCTGCCCCTCTGCTCTCATGGGACGAGCTGGAGTTTTGCACTCAGCTCTGGGGCCCTCAGCACACAAAATAATCATTTTGAGAGGAGGGCCACAAAAATTATCAGAGGGATGGAGCACCTCTTGTATAAGGACAGGCTAAGAGAGCTGTGGTTGTTCAGCCTGGATAAGGGAAGGCTCCAGGGAGACCTTACTTTGGCCTTTCAATGTTTAAAGGGGGACCCTTATAAGAAAGATGGAAACAGCTATTTTAGCAGGGTCTTTGTGATAGGACAAGTGGTAATGATTTCTAACTAAAATAGAGTAGATTTTGACTAGATATAAGAAAGAAATATTTTATGATGAGAGTGACAAAACACTGGAACAGAGAGGTGGTAGATGCCCTATCCCTGGAAACATTTAAGATCAGGTTGGATGTGGTGCTGGTTGAAGATGTCCTTGATCATTGTATGGGGAATTGGACTAAGTAACCTTTAAAGATACCTTCCAACATAAATTATTCTATACTTCTGTGAATGTATGAAACCTGATTTGCCTCATCATTCAGACAGACCTGTACCTGACTGGCACATAGCTCCTCCAGCTCTCTTCTTCCTTATATGAGGACTGCAGGCTTAGTAATAGTATGGGACATTTAAGAAACTCAGCTAATGCCTGATGTATTATACAAGAAAAGAGTGATGGAAAACATACTGGTGTGCAAACCCCCCCAATCCTGAGTGAAAGTTGTGATTGGGTAGGAATAGGGGGAATTCTGCACAAGATAATTTAATTTTGGCATTTTGGGGGCTGAGTAGCTCCTGAGCCACTTGAACGGTCTATCATGGAGTTCTATAGTGGTTCCATACTTGTGGGAGCCCTTGGCTCCCATTGCTTACTCCGATGTTGCTCACATGAAACTCCCCATGGCTCCATCAGAAGAAAGCTGAAACCTGCATCACCAGTTGTGGAACACTCCTGGGGATACGAGTGAGGGGTGCAGGCTACAAGGATTGGGATTTTAGCAAGGCTACAAGCATTAGGATTAGCATTTTAGCACCACTAGAGAATTTTAATTGCTTACCACAAGGAAGGGAGAAGTGAACTGTTGCTTTTGCCTTTTTCCTCCAGAAATGTTTTCTTTTTCTCTTTGCTAGTGAGAAAAGACAAACTTTGTTTGCTTGCTTGTTTGTAAGACTCTTCCCATCTGCTTTCTTCCAGTGTTATTGAGCTGTGGTTTTAATGCGAGACAATCACTGAAATTACATTTAAATTGAGATATTCCTTGCTTATTTCAACGGAAAGCTAAGCATAAAGAAGGAACAATCCAATACAGAATTTCTATCATGATTGATCTCTACTTGTAAGGAGATTTTCTGCATTTTTCCCTTAAGGAAAAAAAACAAACCTTTGTATACTCTTAAGTGAGATCAAGGCCTGTTTTGGAAAGATTAACATATAACTGTACTGGGAACAGCCAACAAGACACACAGTAAAGAAAACTTCATAGCAATGTGTAACTGGGATTACTGGAGGTTGCTTGTGGTTGATTATAGTGAAGATAAGAACAAAAATTAAGAAAATGTCCAGTATATGATACCTAAAACAAAATTAAAATCAATAGACCTGCTTGGTCTGGCCCTGCTGGGGGGTTTAGCTGACTCTCACTGTTATTGTTTCTGCTTGGAAGCTGAGGAAGTCTTTTTATGCCCAAAAGATGTATGCCCAAAAGATGTATGCCCAGCAATAGAGGGTTATCAAAGAGATGTGTGTCTCTCCACCATGGAAGAATAAGTCTGTAAGAAAGCCTCTATGTCCACAGTGAATCAGTGGCTTCTCAGTGTGCCCGGCTTTGAAAGCTAAGACATCACAGGATATGTAGTTCTGAAAATGATGGATGGCTTGATCCTAGGCCCAGAAGTCCCACACTGGGCACAAGAGATGGATGGGCTGTCTTCTGGAAGGGATCCCAGCACCCAGGTTGCCTGGCAAATGAGCAACTGGTCACTTCACTTATGAGGCTAGGTACACAGAGGGCGGCATTTTCCATCCCCACGAAGGAAAATGAAGGGGAATTTGCAAGGATTATGTTCCTGAATTTTGTTTATGCTCTTCCTAAAAGCATTAGAGGGGACAGACCTGCTCCCACTTGTTCAGATTGAACAAATTCCATCTGACATAGCAGCTGGACAAAATCTGAATTTACTTCCTAGGTAATAAAAACACAAGTATTATCACAGCTGAGCCCCATGTCCCACTCATGTGTGATGATGTGTCACAAGGTTGTGTCCCCAAAATCTGGGCAGAGATAATTGTTTTCTGTCTTTGACGGTTTTTAGTTTTGTTCTCATCCTTTCAGCTTTAATGGCTTGCCTCTTTCCTGTGGTCTGGATAATCAATGCTGCACTGTTTATAATCAACACTGAGTGATTTTTCATGAAGTAAAACACAAAGAGTGGCCTTGCTGTGTAGGCAACGTGAATGTATTTGATTTGTATTTTATTCTCAACCATTTATTCTTAACTTGACCCCCTTTCCTCCCTGCAACTATCAGGCTTTCAGCATAAATGATAGAGCAGAGGCACGCATTGGCTTGCTCAGTATTAGGCTATATTCACAGTTGCTGATGTTTCATAAATCACACCTGAACAACTGAGCCTTAGTAGAGGTCTGTAGATCTTATACTGGTTCTGCAAACACATATGTAGAGAAAGAAGTTGAGAGGAGTATGTGTATAGTTCCGTGGATAGGGAGTTTCACAGGAAACATTTCTTACCCTATGCAGAACTTCTCCCTGCTGGCTGTCTTCAGGTCTAGCATTAACATCATGTCACAAGCAAATGTCAAAGATGTTTTATCACGTTATTTCATTTTAGTTTTGCCATTAATATGCACCTACATTGTTTCCTCTTCTTTGTCCTTACACTTCAGTTATTAAAACACTTTAATATTCCCTATGGATCTTCTTTAGTCAGCCTATACATATTTAATACAAGCAGCTCCTCTGAGGGAAGCAGTCCTTCTATCAGCACCTTTACTGAAACAAGCTTACGTCTTCCTTGAATGCAAAGTGGAGGAATACACTTGTAACTAAATGACTTTAGAGAAAAAGCATCAAGTGAACATCATGAACTCCTCAATTCCTAATTTCTAAAAATGACACTGATGCACTAAAAAAGCCATTATGCATCAGTATTTGTTGTTTTACAGGACTGAGATGTCAAAAGTATATGTGCAATAGGAAGAACAAATTGTTACCCTTAAACAAATGATATTTATAATCTAAAAAACAAATAACTGGGCAGTAAGATGGAGTTTGGAGGCAGTGCTGAATTGAAAATCTAATATTTCCTTTGGTTCTTCAGCCATCTCTGTTTGAGGTAGCTTCTCTGGCCAGTGATGGGCTAAGGTCTTTCAAAAAATATTTGAGGAAAGAATGGATGAAAGCATTTCAACCAAGAATCTTTTGTCTTAAGAATTATTTTAGGCATCTTAGTTGTGTCTAACTTCCACCTTCCACCAGGGTTAATTTTCATCAGGGTCATGCCTTTATGATTTTCCACTCCTCTTTTTCAGTGCCTGCAGGACGAACTATTCTTCTCATGGATGACACATTTTCAAGCAAATTTCTATTTTGCTACTCTTTGCTCATGCACTGAGTTGCAAAATATTCTTGTCCTTCATCACTGTATAACATTATGTGAAAAATAAACTAATGTAGCATTTTCTCCTTTAGGTTATGCATGTTGATATTCATTCAGACTGGACCTAAGGCAGAACTCTATCTCCCGGAGAAAAATCACCTCCTCTGGCTTTAGGTGGATCTTTCTTCCTGGCACAGAAAAGGATTCAGGGAAGGGTGCAGAGCTGACTTTTCTCTGTCACAGTGATGACTGGCTCTCCAATAAAAGCATCTCCCCATGCTTATTGTTCTATGAAAATCAGATATTTTTTTAGCTCACTTTGCAGACCCAATTGGCAGTGACATTCTGCCCTTTTAGAAAAGTAAATTCAGTCGCTGAAAATATAAGTTCCACTCCTGCAAACAGATATGTGTGGATAGTCTGTGCCTCTTTGCTGATCCATATTGATCAGGGATAAGGGTCTGTCTCTGCAGATAGCTTTGAAGGTTCAAGGTCTCTGTTGTGGCAACATGAGCAGTTTGCTGAGAGCCTGTACATAAAAGGAAACTGGGAGATGAAGTGGAAAATCTTGTCTCTGACCTCCCCCCCTGACAGCATGGGAGGAAAGAATGTCAACTTGGGCATTTTTCGGCTTTAACTATGAATAGCTCCAGTGGAGTCAATGATACTTAACTAGTGTTTCTGTAGACAGCTAATCTGTTCTTCTGATCC
Source organism: Ploceus nigricollis (assembly GCA_013399945.1). Classification (NCBI taxonomy): domain Eukaryota; kingdom Metazoa; phylum Chordata; class Aves; order Passeriformes; family Ploceidae; genus Ploceus; species Ploceus nigricollis. The sequence continues at coordinate 1,380,010 of VXBC01005990.1, read as the reverse complement.
TCCCAAGGCTCCCTGCCCCCTTTCTCCTTTTTATTAAAAAATGAACCCACTCAAGGCAGAATTTTAATCTTTTGTGACCTGGAGTTTTCATAAAGAGCTGGTTGGATAGGAGCAATCATAAAGTTTCTGTATCTGATGGCATTGTTTTGAAGCATTTGTTGTGCTCCCCACTTGTGGTTCAGCTGATAAGCACAGTTCAAGAAATAAAAAAAGCATTGTTGATTGTCAACAGGCATAACAAAACCAGATTGTGTTCTGATGATGGTATTTTAACAGAGATATTCTTTTAAAAATGTGCAAAGTTGACTGTGCTGTTTTGGATAGACATTTTCTTAATGCAAAAAATGCAATGGGAACAACAAAAGACATTAAAATCTTTAAGATGAAAGAGATCAGACAGATTTTTTTCTGTCCAATCCATTAAGTCGTCTCAAGGATGGATTATGTGCTGTAATTATCACCATAAATGCACCTGATTAAAAAATTTACATAATTAGTGTATTAGTAAGTAGCTTTGAAAAGAACTGCTACATATATTTGTGTGTGTGTGTGTATTTATATATGGTCAAAAAGATCATGCACACATATATATGCAAATTATATATCTAGTCCAAGAAAGGCACCTAGTAACCAGGACCTTTCTTCTGTCATAATTCAAAGAGCAGCAGCTGAGAAATGAGAAGCTGGAAATCTTTAGGAGAAGATTTCAAAGTGGTTTATAATACAACAGAGTGGTAGGCCATCAGCTTCTAAGAGCTGTAGCAGCTCTGCCTATGAGTAGCATTTGTATGGTGGCAGGATACAGGAGGCATTACTGGAAGGTTTTGCTATATGTCAAATCCTTTATGCCAAAAGTCCCTCAGTTAGGTGCAGCACATCATGTGGGCTCTGACACTTGGAGTCAGCTGCTGAAATGCCATTGAGAGAGGAAGTTTGAGATGAGATGAGCAATTTTAACACAAAGATTTTCCAGCTTCCTCAGACTCAAGTTCTAAATTTAGTCTCTCCTCTCCTCTCCTCTCCTCTCCTCTCCTCTCCTCTCCCTCTTTCCTTTTTTCTAAACAATGCTGGAGAACAGTGTTAGGAAAAAAGAAATATTTATTGACTTTGTAATGGGATTAAGGAAAATTGGAAGAGAGTATCATTAACCCAAGGGATAAATGTTATATATGCAATCACTGCTATCCAAACCGTTGTTCATCTGGAAAACCAATTTAAGTTAAGCCTTTTTTAATTGCTTCTCTGTGTACATTTACTCAAATCAAGGAAGGGGCAGAAATATTTATTTTCTCTTTGCCAGAATTTTGTTGTGAATGTCTACCTTTTTTTTTTCATTTCTCTTTTGGATACTTCTTATAAATATGGATTTGAACAGAAATGTCTGCTTCAGAGTCAGAATATCTCTGTCCACTGAAGGAAGGAAGATTTCATACTGCAGCAACAGGGATTGAGGTGCAGCAGAAGATGAGATGGAGACTTTCTCAATACCACATCACAGGAACTCCTTTATATCAAAATGAAACATTTAATCTTACACTGTTGGCAAGTGTTCAGGGGAGGGCCATGAGGAGGGGGGGTCTGGCGGGGAAACCTGGTGAGGAGCAACCGAGCGACTTGGTCTGTCCAGGCTGAAGAAGAGGAGAATGAGGAGAGACCTCATTGCAGTTACAACTTTCCCCTGAGAGGAAGTGAACAGGCAAGTCCTGATCACTCAGGCACATGGTGTGACCCTTGGGGTGTCCTGTGCAGCACCAGGATTTGGACTCCATGATCCTAATGTGTTCCTTCCAACTCAGCATACTCCCTGATTCTGTGGTTCTCACTTTTCCTTGGCTCTGGAAAAGAAAAGTTTCCTTGGAAAATTTGCTACTTCTTTTTCTGATTTTCTGGTCAACAAAAGGATGCAGCTTTACTGCAGGATGGTAAATAGATGCAGCAAAGGGGCTGCATTTCAATTGTAGCTATCACTCAGGCTGGTTAACTGTTGCCTGTGTGTTCAAATAGGAAAGGCTTTGAGATGAACTGGGCAATGTAAGAATAGAGATTAGTTTAACATTTGGGACACTGCTGACTGTATTTCAATATTGACCTTGAGCACTACCTTGTCAGTAATGTATATATTAAACCTTTGAGCACCAACATTATTTTATTGATGAAGTAACCTTTTGCTTGTGGTAATACTGGGAAACCACTGCATGTATTTCAATGGAATTTTTCTATGTGAGAAAAGCAACAGTAAAAAGCTCAATTTTACCATTTTCTTTTAGGTGCAAAACAGCCCACAAACCTCTGCATAAAACATTTTTCCTTTGTCAGCATATCAGAAGGTAAATTCTCAGCGCTAAATCTTGGCACAGTGTGTATGTGGAACTTCATGGCATACCTGTCAGATGTTCTGATTCATTTTTAGGACTCTGAAATATCACAGCTATAAAAGATTTAAAAGTTCAGCACAGATTCAGCTGCTTAATTCAAAGAACTGTGCTCATTAACTGTTTACCTGCCCTTTGCATACCCTCCAGGCTGAAAATGGGAATTGGCATCTTAACAATGAGCAATGCACCAGCATTGTGCTAATGAGCTGCTTGGCATATTCACCTCCATGCCACTCTGCAGAAGTTCATTCTTTTTCATGGCACACTGTGTGGGGAGAAGGCAGTGGCACCCAGGCAGGCAGCCCCGGGAGATGAAAGCCACAGAGTCCATTGAAGAGGACATCAGACCCCTTGTCCTCCCTCCCATCCACAAGCAAATCCACATCTACCAATGCACAGTGCTGCGTCCTGTGGTTGCTGTGGATTTCCTCACCAACCCTTTTACTTTTTCTGTCATTTCACAACACTTCCTATCAGCTGGAGGAACATGGACACAGATGGGTGGTCCTTGCCTTGGAAGATCTTCCATGTGCTGACAGCACAGCTGCAGAACAAGACTTTCCTGATTTCACAGAACAGATTTCGAGGCTGCTGCATACAGGGTTGTCCAGTATACATTTGATCCCCTTATTTACCTATAGACCCTCTCTGTACCAAACAGTACCTAATATTGCTTTAAAAATATGTAGATTTACTACAAGCCCTTTTCTCTTCAAGGACTAAGTCTATTTACTGGAAATTTTTGGCAGTCACAGGATGGTGAGTCCCTACATGTTTCAGTGCTGCATTTTCTTTGCTGGGAGATGCTGTGGAATGTAAACTTCTCTAATGACAGCTCCTTCAAGACCTTTTCAGTCTTGTCGAGTTTCCTTATTAATAGAAGTGAAGCAATCTTCCTTCAATGGCAGCAACTCTCTAGGCAACTGCTGAATTTATAAGAATACAGATGGTGCCTGCCATTTCTTTTTTTCAGCACCACACTGCATTCCTCATCTGACATGTGGATCTTGTTTGGTACTACAATGCAGCAGCTGGAGACACTTTTCTTAGAGGTAAAGGCAGTTTTGCTTGCATTTTTCTTGGCAGCATTGAATTTTGCCCACCTGCAGACAACATTAATATTTTTTTCCCTTCTGAGAGAGCAGAGCTCGTGATGGTGATCTGATTTGAAATATTCTGGCTCTATGCCTCTTCCTCTCTGCACCACAAACTGATAGAGCTAAGCATTTCTCTCCTTCTAAACAGAAAAAAAAATAAAGAAAGAAAGAAAGAAAAAAAGCAGACAAGCATCTAGATAAATCTGTATATAGCATTTAAAGTTTTTAAATGGAAATGTTGTGCTTTGGGATCTATCTCTGGCAGATAACAGTGCTAGATTTAAATTCTATCAAATTAAACAAAACCCAAGACTGTTTTATTAGAAGAACTAAATGGAGATGAATGCTATAGAGCTGGGTGCTTTGCAGTTCAGGCTGATCCTTCCTGACAGGTTCTGGTGTGCTGCTGACTGCACTGGAACAGCCCAAAAATGGACAGAAAGAGGAGGATCTCCTAACTGAAATGCAAAGATGCATTAGTCATAGGGAGGATGTCTATGTCTTAGCTTCTGACAGCAAAATCCATACATTTGGTTGATTGCATGCTGTTGGTGAACTGGTTTCTGGGATATTTCCCTTTTGTGTTTGTCAGCAGCTGTTATTGCAGCAATTTGGGTTTCAGACTCTGGGCTTTCAAAGCAGCCTGCTGGTCCAGTGTATAGCACAGCTGAAGAAATTGGAAAGACCTAGAATAAAATGGCATGGAAATAGTACCATTTCTGATGATTTAGATGACACTTTTAGCAACTCCCTTGCTCCTGACCCTGTTGGAGTGCTTACTGACTCAGTTTGTCAGGATTTAGATCTGTGCTACTTAGTAAAGATTTGCAGTTGGGGTTATTGTTTGGGCTCACTACCAGTTCTCACTGGCAAAGATACAAAAGAGTTAAAAAGGTTCAAGGAGCCTTTTCAAAGTAGGATAATAACTCCTCCTATTTGACATGTTGCTAAAGGTTTCCTCAGGGTTTTAATCCAGAGTACATAAGAGAAAATATGTACCCAGATAAAGGCAGATATCTGGGTGCAAGCAGTTTGCCTTAGTTTTTGAGTGCAAATATCAACAGGCTGACAACTCTCCTGTGTGCAGGCAGAAGCTCTCATTTGCTACATGCATTTAACATTAGCACATAGCAAAAATATGTTCAACTGTAAATATCAGCACACTTCTCTTTTCAAATGCAGGAAAAGACAGTAGGAGCAAACCATATCCTCCAGCTGCAGTTCAGTCAGATATTTTCTTCACTTATTCAGTGTACAGGCACTTTTTGTGCAAGTCACTTGATTTTGAAGTGAATTACAAGATCAGCTGTTGTGACAGGCCAAAAAGAATATTTTTAATTCCACAGTTAGTAAACCAAATCAGCAGGACATGACTTTTTGTGTGTTCTCTGTGAAAACCAACTGTTCCCTAGTGTTGGAGGTGAAAGGGTACATTTTTCCTTTGGCACATGGAATGACTGAATTTCAGCCACTTCACTGTTCTAGCAGAGCTTGTTCTCATAGGAAAACTTGGTGCATGATTAGAAATATCTGTAAAAGCAGCTAGAACTGCCTCTTCTTTGGCTCTTATCTAAAAGTGTTTTTAAAAAGTAGCTGAGTAATTTGATAATCTGCTGAAGATTTTTAATATAAAGCACTGAACAGAAATGTTGCAGCTTTGTGGGCTGTTTGAGGCTTGCATCTTCTCACTGCATCAATGAAGTCCCTTCTGAAGCACAGGCACCCAGAGGTGGGGCAGGCAGCTGAGAGGTCTGGGGTAAAAATTTACTCTTTTCAATTTCACAGAATCATAGAAATCTAGAATGGTTTGGATTGGAAGAGACAAAGTTCACCTAGTTCTAAGCCTGTCATGGGCAGGGACAGATCACAAATTGCTCAAAGCCCCATCCAGTTTGGACTTAAACATTTCCAGGGATAATGCACCCATAACTTCTCAAGGAAACTCGTTCCAGTGCCTCACAGTGAAGAATTTTTTCCTAATACCTAATGTAAACCTGCCTTCTTTCAGTTTGAAGCTATTCCCCCTTGTCCTGTCACTACATGCTCTTGTAAAAGTCCTTCTCCATCACCCTTGTAGGCTCCCTTTAGGTACTGGAATGTGCTTTAAAGTTTCCCCACAGCCTTCTGTTCTCCAGGCTGAACCACCCCAAATCTCTCAGCCTTTCATTTTCTCTACAGGAAAAAAAAAAAGAGACAGAGATATGAAGGGAATAAAGGGAATATTAAAGTGAAATAAGTCACAGAGCAAAAATAAAACAACTGGATAATCCCATTTTCCCTAGACATCTCTAGGGAAATAGCAAATATTATGTAAGAGACTCAAACCCTTCTAATAAGGATGCCTGCCTTCTTGCAAGGATAAATTGGATTGGCATGTCTAAACTTGGAAAAGGAGTTAATGAAGGAAACTAAAAAATGGTGCAAAGGACAGAAAAAAGCAAACATGGAAAGAATTGTTTATGGTTTCTCACAGTTTCACTAGTTGTCTTCAAATGTTTCCATAATTTGAGCCTGTCTGGGGAAGTTTTTGCCTTTTTACCACAGGATGTTGTGGATGTTAAAAGTATAAGTGGCTGCAAAAGGCAATTCATGGAGAGGATACATTAGGGAGAGTATCTGGGTGTGCTTGTGCTTCTTCTATCTTCTTTCCTTTATTCATTAATGCCAAGTTTTGATCTGAATACACTTTTTGTCCTTCAGCTTCAGTATTGCTAAAAGCAAATTCTGTGGTTAAAGGAAGGGAGTAAAAGGTTCTAGCTGATGCCTGTCAATTACTATGTTAAAGTCTTTTCCTGCTTCCTTTACATCCACAAAGTAGTGATTTCAGAGGAGTTGGTGTCAATTCACTGGAGTTCCAGTGAATTCCAGCAAAAAAGCAAAGCAAGAGGAATTGCCTAAATCTGAGGTCTTAATCCTCCTTAGCAGGGTCCTTAGTAGGGTCCTTCTCCTCTATGTGAAAAAACTCCGAGAAAGTGCAATAGTGGAGCAAAACCAGTCATTTAATAATTAAGTCAAAACTTAATTTATCAGCATTTACCAATTTGGGGGGATGGGGGTGGGGGGGGGAGGTGAGATGGGCAGGTGTGTTTTAACCTGCTGCCCTAGAACTTATTTGTGCCTTTCAAAAAGCATATGTGTTTGGGTGAAAAATGCCTACCAGCCTATTACTTCTGTCCAAACAGTTTTAAATTTACTTTTCCAAAACAACTCCATTCACATCAGTTGCCTTTCAACTCTATCTGTATATTAAAATGTAATACTCATGGCTGAATGAAACAAAGTCTTGATTTTATAGCTGAATATTTGATATTGGAAGTTTCCTATTGTTGCACTACCTTACAGTTTTCAGGCTGCTACATTCACTTGGATAGAATATCTCTATTTTTAGTATTCAAATAAACGCAAAATGTCTCCATTTAGTCTTTTCATTAAGGTTTAAAAGATAAATTTCTTAACAATTAATATGAGCTTTTTTGATGTTTGTAAAATACCTGTAGGATGGCTCCGCTTGGTCCTGTTTCTTGACTTTGGCAGCAGCAAACTTGGAACAGTTTTAAAATCTTTCTTGTTTCTGGTCTAGGTTTAGGGACTTTTCCAGATGTTGACCATGTTCCCTTGTTATGTCTCTGCTTCACCTCCAGCCCACTCCACTGGCCCACACAGCGCAGGTTATTATCAGCTCTGTGGTCTGTCTCTGCAAACAGCACAAGAGGATGATACAACTTTTACTATCATTACATGTATATGGTGCCCTGAAGGGGAATGGGAGGTTATTGTAGGAACTCCCAAAGGAACTACTGAAAAGCTAAGCCAGTTTCTCTGCTCAAGAGTGTTCTCTTGGCAAGAGGACCCAAGCCAACCAGGTGGACAGGTTCTGGATGGTGGGGAGGGAGAGGTTGCCACAGGCAGGGAGTGACTGTGGTGTGCACTGCTCCCATCTGGGGCCAGGCATAAGTGCTGTACTCAGGCAGGCACTGCACCAGTGCCATTGATGCTATCGATCCCCTTGTCTCCCAGCTGTTCCCTAGCTGTGCTGCAGTCTAAATCCTTCTGGCAGGGCTTCAAGCAAGGTAATTGTTTATGCAGAGGCAGTAACAGAGCTCCATGTAATGCCCTACTCCTTTTTTACATGGGCGTTTTTTTGTTTGAGGGTTTTTGGCAGTTGTTTGCTTGGGTTTTTTTTTGGGTTTGGGGCTTTTTTTTCTTGTTTAGTTTGGTTTAGGTTACGGTCTGCAAAGTACTCATGAATGCCTATTTGCTGCTGTGTTGCACAGGTACACAAGTTGGGTGCCTGGGGAGAGGCTGATGAAGAAACCACAGTGTACCACGTAGGACGTTGCTAAATCGCTTCCCCCATTAACTAGCGACATTTGAGTTAAACTAATGAGAAGCATGTCTGCTGCAATGCAGTACACATTTATTCTTGGAGACTGCTTTCTTCAGCTTATTTACTGTTTTACCAACACTCTTAGTCACCATTACAGCTGATTAATGAGGCCCTTCATTAAAGGGAAACTATTACGGACATTCTTATTTGATCTACTTTGAAACTTTTCTATTTCTGATCATCGTCTTCTGTCCCTCTTTTCTCCTCCTTCTCATCTTTTCTCAGAAATGATAAGTGAGGCAAAAGAAAATGCCTTCACAGCCTTTGATCAACTGCTGTACATATGGCACATGATGAAAATCAGACAAAAAGTATAGTGATATTCTTGATAAAACAGGTACTTCTACATTAATAATCTGCCATCATCTAAATTGCCAGAAAATCTTCAGTGAGACTGATATAATCCTAATGCCTTTTGCACAATAGGCAGGTTTTAAAGTACAAAACTACATCTCTTCTCTGATATAATCTGTATTTTAACGGAATTTGCTGTATAAGGGATGGCCTCAGGATTTCTACAGCTGGGGTATTCAGCTGCTTGCTTTAGGCTTATCTGACCTTGCCTGTTTTATAAGTAGGTCTCTGAAAGGAGTTTTCAGTAATATTAGAAGTGCAAAACACTCAATTCTGATTTTTTTTTCAAACAAAAACCCATGCATGTGTGTTCTGAGGGTTCTATCCAGGATTCTGGATAGACCCATGGATCTGCTGGATGGGAAGAAGTGGCTGTGCTCCCATCAGGGTCTGTCTTTTTGAAACCAACTTACACCATTTGATTTTCTATACAGATGTCTCATTTTGTGCAATGACAATAAAAGGTGTATTTTGGGAATTTTTTCCCATTTGTATAAGTACCTGCAGTCCTTGGAGTTTCTCAAAACATTTAAATTTAATAGAAGGAATTCCTGGAAAAGCAAAGTCAAGACACTTTTTGGGGCTTTAGCATTACCCTCTCTCTGGTATGCCAGTATGCAGAGGGCATGACTTATCCAAACCTCTGTCCACTGAAAGCTAACCAGTCACAGAAGAGCTTTGTCTGATTGGGAAGGAGGAGCAGAGACCACACAACAGAAAGAAAAGCACATTTTCAAAAGAATGTGTAGATCAATTGCATCTTATTTATATATCTTCTTTCATAAAGAATATATGACCCAGCTCATAAATGCCCTAAAAATATTCAGCCTACTGCAAAGACAGCATCTTAACACCATGCTAGAGAGATGAGGTAATGAGGAATACCTCTCTTTTCTCACAGGTATCAAGTTACAAATACTTTACACCATGATTCATCAGCTATGTTTGACTTGCAATTTATCTAGTCAATTTGCTGCTATTCATCTTTCTTCCTTCTGCCATGCTGCCTCCTTATATTCTTGAGCAATATCTTCCTCATTCTAGGTTTGATTTCCTTTCACCCCAAATCAAGGGAAATAAAAGGTTTAGCAATGCATCAAGGGGGTATCTGGATTGAGGAAAAAATGAGAAAGGTAAAAAAAGCCTAGGTTTCTATAGATGTGAGATCTTGACTGAACAATTTTATTACGTGGCAGGAGGCAGTCTGCTAGGCAAAATATTTTTAAATGCCTCTTTGCAGTGGTGCCACACAGATAGAGACAAAATCTCTTGTGAAACCATTATCTGATTTATTTCTCTGTACCAATCACTGTTATACTTAAATCCTACAGGCAACTATATCTATACCACATTTTTCCAGTTCTTTAAGCAACTCTCTTTGTCCAATACTGAGGATGTGGCTGTGCACTCATAACCCAGAACTGCTCAGCAAAATATTTTCTGGAAGTTATTCAGTAATACATAGGTATAGTGCATTTTCTGTTTGAAAAAGGAAAGATTTTACCCCTGGAATTGAAGCTACAATTGAAGATATTGTACCTGTGAGCAGCTTCTTGAATATGACAGAGGAGAGTACATGAGGAATACGAGTACAGTGAATGGCTTCCCAAGGACAGGAGCTGTTTGCAGCCTTTCTCACCCATAAACACTATTTCTGTTACCCACCAGACCCAACTGGGTGATTATTAAATGTGGAACATGAGAAATCAAATCAAGAGGGTGTTATGGAGCTCAGTGGACTGTGGTATTAGAAATGTGCTTTACTTAAACAGCTCTGAATTTTTATTACCTTTAGTCAGAGAAAGACGCAATATGATGCAAAAAGGTTTTTTGTGATGACCAAAAGGTATTTTTAAGCTTATTTCTTTGTGAACATTCTCAATTCCACAACTCCTGAGTGTTTTGTTTATATGATTTCCCTGATCATTACCAGATCATGGTGTGATCTCTTAGAGACATGGAATCTGTGTTATAATCACAGTAAAGGCAAGACAAAGCTCTGTGGTAATACAGTGCTTTGATTCAGTATATGAGCACAAGATCAATAACCAGTACATTGATGAATATTCAGTCTGCACTGGGGTGAAAGGAGTAAGACACACATTTAAAACAAATGCTGCAGCTGAGAAATTTTCAACAAATATTTTGTGTCCCAGTTTACCTCAGTTGCCCTTTATATTCTGTGAGGAAAACCTGCACTGCAAATATCAGTATTTGCCTTTGCTTAACAGTGAGAGTGAGCACAGATTTAAAACTAAAAAAAGACAAAGCATATCAGGGACACCTCATTCCGAATCACTTCAAATCACAGAGGATCTTGTAGTGCTTGAGATGATATATTGCTCCCCACACTGTCATTTCCCTGGTTTATCTAGTCTTCAAAATTTCTTATATTCATTGCAGAAAGCCCATTATACATTACAAACAATTATGCTCAGCTCTTTTCCCAAAGATTTATCCTTTCAATTTTTAACCATAGGTTGTGGCTTTGAACACCACCTTATCTGCTCAGCACCTGATAATTAAGGGAGTTACACAGAACTTGCTAAAACAGCACATGGTGGTGACGACTTGAATTTAACCTTAACACATCCTTGTTAATGCTGGGGCCAGAGCCTTAATCTAAATATCTACTTATATGCTCTGATTGTGGTTTATTTAGCTGCAAAGAACCTTGTCAAACACAAGAGTTGCTGGCTTTAGATCAATAACTGCATGAGCCTGGTCTGCTCTCCTGGTCTTTTCTGGGTGATTAGTTTTGCACCAGAGGTCTGCTGGCAGACGCTCAGTGGCATGTGCTGGGCCAGTGAATCTCTTTGAATTGCCTGGCATTTGGACGGGAAAATTGTTTACTGTCTTTAGAAATTCTTATGTGGAAATTCTTATGTTCTATCTTATGAGATGCTTCTATTAAGTACCTCATATTAGTTATAAATATTAGTTATAAATGTTAAATATTAGTTATAAATGTTAAATTTTAAAATATTAAAGAAAAAAGTTGATTAATCAATTCTGGTTGTAAACTGGAGATAGATACATAAATAAATAAAGTTTATTCAGGGTTTCAGATGAAATGATAAGGCATGAAGCTGAACATTTTTTATTTTTAATCTTTTATCCTCTTCTTTTTTCTTAATGTATCAAAATGGAATGAGTAGAAATTCATCATTTTTGTCTGTGGGAATAATTTCCGCCTTTCCTTTCCACTTCTTTCTCTATCTTCCCTCACTCTCTTCTTTTTGCAAATTGTTATGCTCCAGGTATACTTGTGGGCACTGTAATAAAATTCAATAATGCATTTCAAAATGTTATACTTCTGGAAAATTTAAAACTGTAGAGAGTTCCAAAAGTTAGGCAGAAAAAATGAAATAGATTTTAATCTAAAACCATCATAGATTTCACTTCTGCTATTAAAAGTTTTCACAAAGGAAAACGGGAAAGTGTATGAAAGGGGAGTTATTTCTGCTGTTATTTCAGAATTTAATATTACTATTTGTTTGTATTATAGTAAAAAAACAGATGGGAGATTTTGATTAAAAATTCATTTTAATTTTAGATGCCCTTCCTCAAAATCATGAGAAATGTCTCTGCATCTGGCTTCAGAATTTAAATACCTCTGTACATGATGGGTGCTGCAGGAAGAGATTCATGCTACTTGTTTAAGGATGCAGTGAGTCTGCCTGAGAGGTGCCGATATATCTCCTGCCAATGGAAGGAGAGTAGGCTAGAAAACTAGTTTAGGCAAGATTGCTTAGAGGGCTGAAGTCAGAAGTGACTCTCTTCCCTTTTGAAATTTGCAGTGGGCAGTCCCATGCATTTGTAGGTGCCCAGATCACTGTGATGATCTGCCCTGAGGTCCCTAGACTGCAAATCCTTAAGGCACAAAGAATTGTTTGTGTGTGTGTGTGTGTGTGTGTGTGTTTAAAGCACAGAGCATAACAGAACCATGGTTGTGGGGATAGCACCAAACTATTACACAAACTTCAATGGTTATTGTTTTGTATTTTTTTTGCACACAGCATTTTGTAAAAATTATAAAGCTGCCAAGCCCATTAAACTGGAGCATCCTGGACAGTTGCTAAGATCATATTAAATAATTTCTAGGTGTTCATGTGATGTTTTTATAAATATTAGATAAGACAGAGCACAAAACAGCCAGGCATTTTTGAAGCTGAAAACAATAAATATGTGGTATTTCTTTATGATGGTTCACATTTAATATTAAAATCCTGGTGGTGACCCTGACTTTGGAAGGCTACATTACTAGAGATTGATCTATGGCTATGAATCACATGATTTAATAAGGGCCCTACCAGGCCAGTAACTCCTGAGCCTGTCTGTTCTTTCTCCCTTAATGGGATATCTATATTCTTGTTTTCTTTCTGACACCACCAAAAAAAAAAAAAAAAAAAAAATTATAGATCATAGTAACACACTCTTCATCTCTTCATGATATTTCATGAGTTTGCTACAATTTCTGCATTGGAGGCTGTAGTTAGTTAGCTTCCAGAAGACTTTGCAGTGACTGCTTTGAGTTTATACTTTTCTCAGAAGAATGTCATTAATATATCCATCCTATTAAAGCAGTTCCAGCTGGTGACTCCAGTAAAGAAACAACATTCTGTGAGGGACCAAAATTTTAAAAAAGTTTGATCTGTACCACATTAACTCCTTGGTTAAATTGGAAAGCATTGGTAGCTCTACAACATAATTCACATTTCCTAGACTGGGGGATAGTAGGACAGTCTAAGTTGGAAGGGACAACAGGAAATCTGCAGTGCAAACTCCTGCCCAAAATCTGGGCAGCTGTGAGACCAGTCAAATCTCACAGTCTGCAGGGATGGGGATTTCACACCCTCTCTGGACAGCCTGCTCCACTGCCTGGCTGTCTTCATGGGACAAAAAATTAATCTTTTTTATATTATTCCAGTCATATTTATCAGCTACCTCTTCTGCAGCTGAACACAATTGGTCTAAAATTTTTGGCGAAACAATTTCTTGGAAAATAGTATTCAGAAGCACTAAGACACTTTAAAGGGCTACGTTTTGAATTGTGTAGCCATTTAAATCAAAGCTGTTGAGGAAAAGAATTGTGATGAAAATATTTTGTTTTAGAGTTTACTATCATTGAAAGAGACCAGAGTAAGATTTTGAAAATATATATATATATGTATATCTATGAAAATATACAATGGCATATTCCTATGGCATATCTGTTTTAGGCATTACAGGATATGACATTTATACAGACCCACTACTAAGAATGAAAAAAAAATAATACAAAACCATAACTGTATAATGAGCAGGCAAAAATATCTTGTATTTTGTAAAAAAATATCTTGTATTTTGAAAAAAATACTTTATCTTGCAACTGAAATCAACATTTTTCCTAAATATAATTTTCAAGGTAAGAAGCTTATTGTTATAGCAATGTCTCCAAAGCATTCATTTCTACTGATAACAGAAAAAAATCCAAATTTCTCTTAAAACAAACACACCAAATGTGACAAATTTTAATCTAAATTCTACCTGCTGATGGTTTTAAAAGTGTTTTTTATGGAAGATTGAAGTAACCAATAGAAAGAACCTCAGTTTTCATTAATATTATTGACCTTGATCTCTCTCTTATCCTGAGACAAAATTTCACTCTATACCATTTACTAGTTTTATCAATTAAGGATACTGAAAATAATCTTAGCATCATTTATACTCCCTTTATGTTGTATAATAACAGTCAGAAGTTTTACATGCCTAATTGATAGGAAGTTTACATCTAGAACTAGATGTATTTTTGCTCTTCAAGAGAGCAAAAAAATACAGTAAACTGTCCAGCTGTGGTACAACACAGATAAAGCTAAATGTCTCGGATCAAATCCTCAGCAGGCGAAAAATAAATGACATTTCATTGACTTCAGTGGAGGTACTCCTGTATGTGCCAGTGAGGACCAGGAATATGAAAGGAAGCATTACAAGAGCCATGAAGAAAACAAAAGCATTGAAATATTCTAATATACTGTGATTGTGTTTGGATCCCCAGAGAGGTGCATTCTAGAAATAGACCAGGAACTGCAATTACAGTGTGGATAGAGAAAGACAATGAAACCATCTCATTTGAGATTCATAGGGTCAGAAAAGAGAAATTGCCTGACATATTCTCCTCCTTTGAAAATCACATATGTTAACAAGGAAGGGAGAGCACAGAATCTAAAGCAGAAGAATTTGCTGCATCACATTTAAAAGCTTTTAGAAAGGAGTATTTTTGTGTGCTTAAGGAAACAACAATGCTGAATTAATTCTGCAAATGGGGTTAGCCAGAAATTTGAAGAGCTGAGGTGAAACTCGAAGTGAAGCTGAATATTTACAACTTCACTCTGTCCTAATCCTAATGCTGCAGCATGAATACATTTTCATAATCTGTGCTTGTGAGTCATCCTGGTGTCCTTTGCTGCACAAATTCACACTGGGCTATGTAATTATTTTTAGAAAATAGGAACTTTGTCATCTTTGCCCTGCAGAGGGATCGGGTGATGCCATTGGATCCCCATTGCTTTCCTGAACTTGTGACAATGAGGAACAAGTTCACACCAGTGATTATTCATGAGCTTTGTCATAATCAGGATGTGTATATGTAGATACAGAGCTACTGGGAATGGTTTCAATTAGAGCTCTGTGTGATTGGGAGTAGTGATGTTTGCTTCGAGCTTTACAAGCTGATGAAAATAACCTTCCAAACACGGTATCTCAGTCCCAAAAAGCCTGCGGGGCTTCCCATCCTGAAGGAAGGATCTTGCAAAGGAAGAGAAATAGCGCACATGACTGAATGCTTTTTTTCCACACATAAAAGTGTGAGCCTGACAAAAAGTGCTTGGGATTACTGGACAGCTAAGGGGCTGCGTAATGAGATATGGAAACCTTCACCTTCGGGTCACCTGTGACATGAAGCCATTACCATCTGTCAGCTGTTTAGCAGTCTATATGAAATGAAAGTTGTCCTCTGTTCTCTGTGAACTGCAGCCAGAACTGCAGCCAGCCAAAATGGCATGTATTGGCACATTTCAAAGGACACCCAGACCACTAAGATTTCCTATAGTGCTGAGAATGAGCTGACTCCCCTTGTTCACAGTTGTTTCTCTTGTACATATTTCCAGCTTTTACTAGAGGCTGATCTTGATTCTGGGATTATTTATGCTGTTTGCTATTCCTCACTCCCTCCTGTCAATAACTATTTAATATAAAACAGATAAAAAAGGCTGGGAGTTGGAGCCACTTCCCCTGCACAAGAAGGGCCATTAGAACAGCTCTTGTGGTTCCAACCTGGATTGTGCATAACACTGCACCTTGTTCTGAATCAATGTCCAGGAAAAAGTGTGATAAAGAACACAAATATGGAAATACTCTTCTGTCCATCTATCCTAAGATGCATATCCATACATCTTCTCCCTGATCTGAAGACTTTCTGAGCAAGGTGGATTTGTTCCTGGTTTTGCCTCCTGATGGATCTATCATTCATGAATTAGGCTGTTCCTTTCTGGAACACATTTGTATTTTCTCTCTCTGCAGCATGACAGCAAAGAGCTCAGAGTGCTGGGCTCCTTCGTGCATTTTACCTTCTCTTTACAGCTCCATCACTTTACCATGCCTATCTCAGGGGTCACAGCCTCGGATGGCGAACCAAACATCACAGCTGAATCACAGTCTGATGGTCAGAGAATTTTCTAAGGACATTTCTAGACACGCCTTGACATTTCCCAGGGAAATGGAAAAAACAGTTTTTCTGATGGCTGTGAGGAATCTAAACCCCCAGTCTTCCTACTTTTTGAGTACATAATTTAATCCTTACGTATTAAATGGAAGGAGAGAGCTGCAGGTGGCCATTCTCTGGGCAGTCTAAAGCTAGGAGAGGGAGATCCAGGGCACGTGTTTTTATTGTGATGGTTACACATATGAGCAGTGGAGATCTAACAGGCTCAGACCAAGAAAGTGTGTCCACACTGAGAAATGCACCCAGCAACCTTCTTCTCGTGCCTTGCCTTTGACCTTTCCATATGCACAGTGAACTTACTGGGCACAAAAGCTGTGACTGATTTCCCAACACAGAGGACAAGAGCAAGAAAAGGAACTGAGGCATAGCGTGCCTGGTTTCCCTATTTGTGCAATGCTGTACAGCTAGCTTAGGTTTTAAAGGAATACAGTAGGAAATGCAAGCTCTTTTTTGTGATACCATTTTTGACAAAACCTCAGGTTATATTTGTGCAGTGACATCAAATTATTTTTTTGCCTATGGATTTGCTATTCACTGCAATTTTGTACATTGATTAAATTGGACCTTTGTAATGTTCAATATTTACAGTATGCTTATGAACAATATATCCAGACTTGTAAAAATGTAAAACAGCCTCTGACCACTATTCCCTTCTTTTTTGCAGTGTCAAAAAAAAATCCCTCATCCCCAAGAAGTGCTGGCTGAGGGGGCACACACATACAGATGGGCACAAGAGCCCAGAAAGTGCTGCCAGACACAGATATTCCCTATGATAAATATTGTAATGTAACGCTTGCAAGGACTGAAAACTTATAAACAATAACTTGCAGCCTGCACAGAGAGTAAATTAAAGCAATTGATTGAATAGATATAGATAAAAAATAAGAAATCATAGGCACACTCCATAAAATCACAAGTCCATAAACTCCACTACAGTGGAACTCCCATGTAATGAAAGGTAAAACTCTGCAGGACTTCTCATACATTCCCTCTTTATTTAATGCAGTGCTTGGGTTTTACACTGCCCCTGATAAATGAAAGCCATCACATTGTTGCCATGGACTACCCTTTGCTTAGGACTTTCCAAAGGAATAGCTTTATGGGTTACTGCATAAACATGGGGTTGATGCACAGAGCCCCTGACTGCAACACTGTGTTGCTGAAGATGGTTTTAGGATGTCCTACAAATATTTCTGAGGCAGATGCAGCAGTGTATTACACACTGACTCATTGTGCTGTGTCTTGATTCAGTGACACTGGGAAATGTAGACACATCTATCCCATTATATATTTAAGGGGTAACTTCCAGTGAAAACAGACATTTAAGCATCTTTGAGTGCTGATGTGTAGAGCATTAATGAAACTAATTGTAAAGCTAATAGTCAGCAATATTAGCTTCTTATGAAATAAAGAAAAAATAACCAAACTAAGTGGACAAAGACACAATATTTTGATTGAGTTCTATAACTCCTACAATTTAGGTTTTTTTTTTTTAAGTCATCTGGCTGATAGTATTATTAGTATAAGGCACTGTAAATAAAGTCATTGTTGCATCATGAAATCAAAAGTATCCACCAGAGAAAGCTTTACAGAGAGTCACAGTGTTTTTTGCCTTGAGGTTTTGCTCTGCTGTGTGAACCCCTGAGATTTCATCTGAATGAATATTTTGAGAATTGCCTATTTCTAAATTTGCCAATTATATTTGTAGGAGCTGAATGTTTTCTGACTTAAATTATGTATTTTCTTTAGATAAAGAAAATCCTATGTCTCACAAATATTTCATTAGAAAAATAAAAACATGTGAGCTTGTTTTACAGATAAGGCGTCAAGGTTTTAGGAAAAAAATTGCCAGGGAGAAGTTGAATTTCATAAAGAAAACCAGTAAAGAAATTCAAAATAAGGTAACTTGCTTTAAGGTAAAAAAGAAATACACTATATCCACATTTATATACTTAGAGAATTTATGCAATTCCCATAATTATATATGGAAATAACCAGTTATTATAGAATGCTAATGCAAATGTGTGAGTAGTTGAAAACACACATACATATTTTAGTATAACAGTATGCTGGAATTCATATGCAGATTGATATTTATATTTCTATTTGCTAATTTACAAACAATATTTTGTCACTACTGTATAAATATATGTGTGTGCCTATAATACTAACATCCAATGCTATATTTCAAAGCGTATTTGTTTCATAACTATATGCAGCAAAAAATAAGTTTGAACTATTTAAATATAAATTCAAATCTACAGATAAAAATGCATATTACAGCAACTGTTTGGAATTGTTGATCTTTCTCAACATATTACCATTGCTGGTAATGGGATGTACTTTGTGAAATTTCAACTTTCTGAGTCAAGGGGTTAACATTTAATCAATAGTTCTCACTGTTATGGGCTCTTCTGGGAAATACTAGGTTGTGATATATGCTATGCATCATGAAGCAAGAGTTAGAGCCTGGTAGAAAAATAATCTGATTGTAGAGTTTCATTGACAGTGCTACTCATACATTTTCTGTATGTCATTATTTTCCATAAAGTCCACATAAAATTGACATGGTCTTTTCCATTATAGTGTCTAAAAGATGTTACATACCAGAGTGTTATTGTGTTCCTGTGAAAACTCATGCCAGGCTCCCATCGGGAGTTACTGGGGCTGTTAATAAATTGGAATGTAATGAACTGGCTCTGATATTTTCCCAGTTAAACAATAGGTATGGGGGCTCCTTACTGGAGCACAACCAGAAAAACTGTGTGTTCTCATCTCACTAAAATACAAAGACTGATCAGAAGAAAAATCCTTCATCTAAATATTCTGAAGTATTGACAAATTATAATTCTAGGGTCATAAATTAATAGATTTTAGAACCAAAATGGAAAGCTATGGTTACTTAATGTGGGAGAAGTGAGAGGTGACAATGGTAAAATAATCCTTATTCATAAAACTATCCGGTCTGTTCTCTGAGTTGGATACCAAGGGACTATTCCTGAGTCATGTCATGCAGCCTTTGCTTTACAGAAGGCAATGGGGGCTCACAAGTCTGTGCACATAACCAGACTGAAGACTGGACAATATCTGGACCAAAGCCCAGTTTCATGGCCCAGTGTGGTGGGACAGACTTAACAGCCTCATCAAGCCACTCCTACTTCTGCATGGCTTGATGAGAAAGGCATGGCCATGACAGGGAGTTTTGCTGAAAAATACTCAAGAAGTCCCAACAGGTTATGTGAAAGAGCAGATCTTTCTTAAAAACATTTTTGTCAGTTAAAATTTTCATGATAACATGTATCTCTTTTTCCTTCTCTCTGAAAGACATTAACACCTCCCTGCTGCTTCCAAGACAAATTTTCAGGTCTTGTGTACAAGTCTGATGTTTTACAAAAAGAACACATCTTCCTACTGGGCCCCTCTCGCCCATATGCTCACAGGAGTCAGAAGGAGACCTTATCACTCCCTTGGCCTGGCCTTTTTGGAATGGGAATACTTGAAAGTTTCCATGTTCTTGGAGGGTTTGAAGACCTCTGTGGACAGTGAGTGGAGATTACAGGCAGCCCCATCTTCATAGAAAATAATTGTAGGTAATGGTTGTCCAGGAGAAGTTTATTTCTACACTTTTTTTCTTGCACATATTAGAGAAGACAGCAGCAGTAAATGGAATCTCATTTATTTTTTGTTAGGATCCATGCTCAAAATTTTTGCTTTCTCTAAGATATAATTCAGACAGAGAAAATCCCATCAACAGCACTATATGTGGTTCTTTTGCTGTTTTACTCTGGGGTTTTGTAGGTGAAATGATAACAGAAGAATTGTGTGTTACTTGTGTGTTATCTTTAATTACAAGCATGCTTGCTATTCCCCTCACAACTTTGCAAGAACAGCTAGCTAAAAGAGAAAACAGATCCCTCTTTCAGTATGTTTGTGGCAGTTTTTATGCTGCAAAGAGCAATGGCAACCAGCAATGTATCTGTTTCTAGGAGGTATTCCTGTTTAGTACACATGTCACTAAACCCAGCCATCTAACTTGAAGGAATCATTATTTTGCTACATAACTTAAAGGAGACCAGCCCCTGTAAATCAGCTATGCACCATGCATGTATATGCTTTTTTTACTGCCTGTTTGGGGGGAATTTATAGAGTAGTTCTCCAATAAATAACTTAATTACTGAAATGTAAAGGCTGCCAATGTGTTGCAGTGTAGCAGTGTTGTTCCGAAATGAGGCTACATCTTCCTTACAAGAAAAATATATGCTTGAAGAAGTACTGCATTTTTAAGTTGCATGCAAATGAGCTGCTAAGGAATACAGAAAATTTCTTGTTTTCATACAATCTTTTAGTTTTCACTATACCCTTGCATTACCCACTTCAATTTTCCTCTTTTGATGTACAGGCTACAGGTAGAATAAATGGCATGCAAATGTAGGAGAGACTGCCCTGTGATTTTTAAGTATGTCCTTCAAGTATGTCCTAACTCCTGACCCATGGAGAGACTCTTAAAAAATCAAAATAAACCAGACTGCATGTGAGATTATTTGATATAACAATGTATGGTACACAAAACAGCTTGGAAATAGGGGAAAAACAGTGCCACTTTTGGCACAGCTCTGTCATTCTTACCTCTATATAGCTCTTCTTCAATTGAGAGCTTATACATATGCTCATCTTCCTCTCTCCATTTTAGTGTCAATGTCAGTAAGTATGAATTAAATTTTATTTTCGTTAGTGAGACGTGCCTGGTTTGCTCTAGACTCAGGTCACACTGATGGGCTGTGGATGCAAGTGATTTGTGTCTCTGAAATACTTAAGCAGTGAATGCTCAAGTGCATAGAATAAAATTCATGGAGTAAAAAGTAACCATATTTACTTTTCTGAGTTCATGCTCAACCATTTCCTAATCTGTTAATGCTTCATATTGCTTGTCATGGGACAAACATATTTGACAGTCTAAGCAATAAATCCAGGAAATATAGCTTAATGGTCTGTCAGAACTGGGAGCACAGGCTCAGGTCTGGTGCAGCTACCTCAGCATCTCCTCCTGCCAAGGCAAAGCCATGGTGTGTCAAGACTTAATGAATCAGGCAAAGCCCAATGACAAAGCTCCCTTTGACACTGATGATGCGGAATTGGAATATTAAACACCAATGCCCTGATTGCCTCTCCATGGGCATTAAAAATCTCACTGAATTTTCTCTGATGTTTCTCTCTGGCCTTGAGGTCACCCTTTTCCTTGGTGCTATTCTTTGTACAGAGTGTTGCTTCTGTTTTTTTTCCCTGACCTCAGACAGGCTTTTACTCCACAGTTTTGCTCAGTAACTTATTCCAGGTACAGAGCACAGAATACAATCTCACTTGAGAATATCATCTTCACATTCTTCACCTTATGCCATGTCCAGCAAGACACAAATCAGGGAGGCATTTTTCAAATTTGAGGAAAAAGAGGTTGTCATCTGAACATCTTATCCAGTACTAATTGCAATTCATTGACATTTCTTTCTGAATAGGGTAAGACAAAACAAAACAAAACAAAACAAAACAAGCAGATTCATGTGATAAAGATTCAGTGCAAGGTAGTAATTTACTTCAGCTACTGACTATATTCAACTTGATTTAAATATCTTAATATTTAATTATCTACATTCATCTTACTGAAATGCACATAAAGGAACATCTTCAAAGAAATTAGCTTTGAACATTATTTACAGACAAGGTGACAGCTGTCTAATTCATTCTCTTGCGCCAAGGGAGAACAGCAAAGTGATGTAAAAAGGTTTTGAACTGTATTATTTAATTCACATAATAAATTTCAAGTAGAGTCATGTGGTAGGGTTCTGTGTGGTTCACTGCCTTTCTACTGATTCTCTTATTAGACATTTGCACATCTATGTCTGGCCCACATAAATGATTTCTCTAGCTGTCTTGAGTAAACTTTCAACAGCAAAACAGTATGATTTTACAAGAGTGTGTATTCCTCTGGTGTGCATGTGCATATTCAGCATGAAACATTCTCAAAAGCACAATACTGTTTCAAAGGCCTTTAGGCAGAGGAATGTTAATGTGATTGCTTTCAGTGCTGATTGTGTACTCTGCACTGAGCAAGTTCTGTTCTGCCCTGAGTTGCTTATTGACTAGAGCCTGATGGCAAATGGCAGGAAAACAATACTGCAGGTGGGTAGATAGATAGACCTCTTGGGCTTCTGCCCAGTAATGATGGGATGCAAATGTTATTTGTAATGAAAAAAAAAACCAAAACAAACCACTTTTGGCTTTGATTCTCTGCATAAAACAGGGTTGGGAGTGCTGTGCTCTGCAATTTCTATAATCCTTTTAGCACTGAGCTGTGTAGTGCTGGTCTTTCATTAAAATACTCTTGAGGATAAGGAAGAGCAGTTATACTCTTGACCTTACCAAATTTAGCATTTTGGAGAGAAGATTCAAACTTTAATGTCAAATAGCTGTTGTGTCAGTCCAGAGAGCAGTAAGTGAAAAGAAGACTGAAAAGCTGAGATGTAAAAAGGTTAAAAACTATGTTTTGGCAATAAGCTCTGCAGAAACTGATTGCTCTGATGTAGATTAAGCTGTACACTGACCTTTCAAAGAATAAGCATTTTTCTCAACTGTCACTGTATGAATGCATGAAACAAGCAATATCATTAGGGAAGACACCCAGGCTGGTAGACTTTGAAGAGATTGTGTCAATGAGTCATGACCCACCCATTCAGCAAATGAAATGAAAGTTAGAGCTTGTACATATAAAATAAATTTGACTGAAAAACTGCAATTATGTTTCTCTCTTAAAACATATTGGTCATAAAATCTGGGATTATTTAAAGCTTGTGTACTCAAATATATATAAATATATATGTATATATAGGGCTAAAATCAGCTGTTGTGAACTTCTCCAACCTTTTGCACCTACATGTGTTTCCTACTCAGTGGGAGACAGCATTCTTAGCCTATGAAAATTATGATTATTTCAGACATTTTGTATTTTGCATCTGGCAAATGGTATTTAAGAAATAGTCTCTGCATGGTGCTAACAACATACAATCATTCTTAGTACTTGTTAAATTGAGCTATTCTGGGATATTTTCACCCTTATTTGCAGAAAAATATGACTGCTCTTTTGAGTCCCTAGTAGAAAATGTGACACTAGGAAAGCATAAATGCATAAAGGTTTGGGCTGTGCCAAATTAGAAATTGCACTGGGGAGCGTGTGGTCAGCAGGTTACCTTTCCCCTCCACTCTGCCCTGGAGAGACAGCAGCTGAAGTGCTGTGTCCAGTTCTGGGGTTCTCAGCTCAAGAAACATGAGGAACTTCTGGAGTGGTCCAGCAGAGGGCTAAAAAGATGATTATGGGACCAGAGCACCTCATTTATGAGAAAAGGGTGAGGGAGCTGGGCATGTTTAACCTGGAGAAGGGAAAACTGAGAGGGCACCTCATCAAGGTCTATGAGAATCTGAAGGGAGGGTGGCAGAAGGATGGAGCCAGGCTCTGCTCCGTGGTATCAAGTAATAAGGCAAGAGGCAAAGGGCAGAAACTGGTGCACAGAAGGTTCCAACTGAATATGAGGAAAAACTTCTTTACTGTGAGGGTGACCAAACACTGGAACAGGCTGCACAAAGAGATTGTGGGCAACTGCTTGAATATCTCCCTCTCTGGGAATATTCAAACCCCACCTGGAGTTAATCCTGTTCAACCTTCTTTAGCTGGGTGGTTGGACTGGATGATCTTCAGAAGTCCCTTCCAAACTCAATTATTGTGTGATTCTGTGATTCTGTGAATCTGGGGGATTATTTTTTCTTTGTGAGCTGCAGTC
The DNA here is from genome assembly GCA_013399945.1 of Ploceus nigricollis. NCBI lineage: Eukaryota > Metazoa > Chordata > Aves > Passeriformes > Ploceidae > Ploceus > Ploceus nigricollis. The sequence continues at coordinate 1,356,209 of VXBC01005990.1, read as the reverse complement.
ATTTATAAGATTCCCACCTGGAGCACTGTGTACAGTTCTGGTGCTGCCAACATAAGAAGGAAGTGTTAGAGAAGTCCAGAGGAGCGCCATGAATTTGATAAGACAATGGGAACATATCCCTTACAAAGTCAAGCTGAGAAAGTTTGGGCTGTTCAGCCTGGAGAAGAGAAGTTTGTGTGGAAACCTCATAACAACTTTTCAGTATCTGAAGAGGGCCTGCAAGGAAGCTGGAAAGGGACTCTGCATCAGGAACTGTGGTGACAGGACAAGGAGTAATGGGCACAGGTTAAAAGAGGGGAAATTCAGGTTGAATATCAGGAGGAAATTCTTTACTCTGAGGGTAGTGGCATACTGAAACAGGTTGCCCAGGTAGGTTGTGGATGCCCCAGCCCTGACAGTGTTTAAGGCCAGGATGGATAGGGCTTTGAACAACCTGGTCTAGTGGGAAGTGTCCTCACACTTGGCAGAAGACTGGGACTAGACAATCTTTAAGGTCCCTTTCAAGCCTTTACATTCTATGATTCTATGATATAAACCTCAGATGAGCTAGCAGCTCAGGTTGAAAGTGTTTCTACCCTGCAGGAGTAAACTTTCATGGCAAAAGGTGTAGAGCATGCACTGTTTTCTGGCACAACACCAAGCAGGAATTAATCCAACTATACAGACCAGTAAATGAGGGGATGGTGGGGTGAATTTCAACACTGAAACACTGAACAAGCTGTCCAGAAAGCTTCAGTTCTTGGGGAACTGAATGCACCTTTGTGTAAACACATTTTTGCTGCACCAGAACACAAACTATCAAGATTAAAACTATATTTTGTATATTTATTCAAGTTGCAGTTGGAGCAGACATTGCTTGACACACATGGGTTTGGTGTGTGAGCTGTTGCTGACTGGAGGGATCTCATTTGTTGAATGTCTGGGTTAATACAAGTCAAGCAAAGCCCCAGGCTCAAAAAGTGGCAAAACGTAGGCAATCGAAGCCTTTTCTTCCATGCCTCTTATGCAACAGGGAAGAAATGGTAAATATGCAGCTTTTTACAGTCTTTCCCAACAAGACAGGTACTTCCACTCACGAAAAGCACAAATAAGCAGAAAAAAAAAATCTACTTTTCTTACCCAACCCCTTAGTCTGTGCTTGAAACTCAAAATCAGCCTAATCCCTAGCTGATCACAGCCCACCAAACCACTTCACCTATGTCAATCAAGGTTATGTAAGCTATAAAGTGCAGACTGACAGCAGGAATTTTACATGCTTGACTCAGTCTCTTTGAAAAGTGTCATTGATCTGGGTGATTCTAGCACCAGCCTTTGTTATGCCAAGTTTGGAAAGAGCGGTAAGAAAAGGGGAGGAGGAAAAAGAGGCTGTGGCTGTACAGGCTCCAGCCTCCGTCACTTCCATAAAGGCAAAGAGGTAAAGGAATGATAGGGGAAGACAGTGTGTGCTTCCTGCTAGTCACTCTTCCCTCATTCACCGTGGCTGGGAGACAGTGTGCTCTTCACTGACCGGCTTTATCAAGTCACCAGCATTGTAGCAAGTTGGGTAGAAATGTTCTCCCAGTCTGAGTCTGTCTCCCCTTAGGTCATGCTGTTCTGTAGACAAGGGCTTTTTTTGATTAGGCCAAATGAAAAATTATTTTTCAAGTTTCATTGCATGCATAGCTATTGATGACACAGACCTAACATAAGAAAAATTTTCTTACATAGTTGAATATTAAGAGCGGTCTGTACCCTTAATAGCCATAAATTTTTGTAAAGGAGAAAAATATAGCTAAATATATATGTATAAATCCTTCCTATTCATGTGTTTGACTTTTGAAACTCTGCAAAGTTGCATAATGAATCTGGAGATCACTGATCACAGAGCAGAAGTTCATGGCCTTAAGGATTATATTTCTCTTCAATAAGAAAGAGGTTATAGCACCACTGCCACATTCTCAGGAGTTATGGTCAGGGGGAGCTCTTCTCATTTGCATAAACTAGTGATATTCATGATGAGATCTCATTTTCTGCCTGCTCACTGGCTTTGTAGCAAATGTGTCATCAAACAGTATGCATAATTATGCTTTTATGTCCATTATATATATATACATACATATCATTTTATCCATTCTGCATAATACTTGCCACATGACATTTTAATGTGGACCATCATAAGCCACCTTCATTTCCATAAGTGGCTCCTGTTAAGAAACTCTAATCTTGTGATAAGTTCATGATCTCTGTCTTCACTAAGTCCATTACTCATGCTTCCACACACAATGTTGTCTTTCCTCTTTTTCTTGTTTTTGATTTCTATGAGACACACAAACGAAAGGAGCTTGTGCTATTAAATTCTGACATTTAGCATTCCTAATAGTCCATCTTGCATATAGACAGTAACATCATTTGCTTTCTCTTGGCTCACCTCTTTTACATTCCCTATTTGTTTAATTGTCATTGCCTTACACAAACATGCAAGGTGAGAGGCTTTCCTTGACATTTCTCTTGGAGTAATGAGGGTCTCATTGTCTTTTGTTACATTTTGCACCCCTGTGACTAAGTCTGAAATTAAAGTTGAGCTTCATGCTGCACAGTCCTTGTCTACATGGCTGCAGAAATCTGAACATTGGAATCTACATCCTGAGGCAATTTAAAGGAACTTTTGCCAGAACATGACTGCCCTCCTACCAGTTCAGATAGCCCAGAAAAGACCTTTCACAGATCTGATTGTCATTGAATTTAGACTCATTTCAGTTTCCTAGCAGCTTCATCCATGTAGAGATTCACTGCTCACCCCTGTCCTTGTAGCCCGTCCATCTGAAACTTTGTCCTTCTAAATTATGTGGTCCAATATGCAGAGACTTGCTCATCATATTATACACAAGAGTTGTTGGAGGGGTTTCAGAACTATGACGCTTAAGAAAAAGACTGGTTTGTATTCAGCTGAGGTTAATAGCTTTGCAGAACTCATAAAAGCATTCACGATTGTTCTTGACTGAATCATCATAACAGCAAGCAGGTGCTTATATATAATCATACGTTTTGGGAACTGTTGCAGATCATTTGTCTGGCTCAAAGGATGTACCTCACAGCTATTCATCTAAAAGACAGAAAATGACTCAAATTGGCCACTTGGCTTTCATTTCTCTCAGAAACAGTGTGAAATTCAAGATCACTTTGCTGTTTACACGTCTTAAGCAAGCGACACAGAAATGGTACTTTTATATGTCAGAAGTGGTTTCTTTTCTGTTAATGAGTAAAATGACCCTCTACTTTTTTATCCTATTTTGCAAAGTCTATTATGTAAGTTTGATTTTTTTCATGGATATAAATGTTCTTTCTGGCCTCTAATAGTTTTCATCTGACTTCAGGCAGCTTAACATAAAGATTATTACTGGTAAACAGTCATTGACAGAAAAGCCAATGACCCTTTAACATATACAGTGATATTTTAAAAAAATAATAGAAAATCTTAACTTTATTGCATGATTTTAACATAAGAAAGCTCATTCTTTTATTTAAATGAAAAGTTAAGAATAGTTAAATATTTCCCTTTCAGCTGTCCATACCCTCATTGAAAAAATCTCACTTTCTTATACTGCTGCTTCTGGACTTATACCTGTGTGGTTAGGTGCTTCAAATCATTGTTTCAATTATTTTTAGTTCTTTTAGGTGATACCAGTAAGAAATCACTTTTGAATAGAGTAGTTAATGAAAAAGAACCCCCACAATTCCACAACTGCTTCTTTTTTTCACAACACAGTTTGTCTAGTTTCTCCTACTACAGTAAAGATGTGCAAAGTGGTGAAAGAAAGACTAGGACTTGATTGATGAGGTTTCACACTCTTTGCATGGTCAAACTGTAAAGGCAACACAAGATCAGGGGACAATACCACCAGCAGGAGTGCAACAGCTTTAAAACTGCTCTGCAACTTGTTTTGCACAAGCCAATGGCCACAGCACACCTGGTAGATAAGGTCTCCTTAGTCCTCTGAGCAGCCTAAGTTACTGCATCTCCTCCTTCCGATGCTGAAACAGTAAAACAGTTTTCTACTGTAAAAAAAAAATAGCAAAAAAATTGAAAGAATGTATGGTGCCCTCCTGAAAATGGATCATTTTTCTTGGGGCTTTTTATTCCCATTTGTTCCTTTGCCCTTAATACCTTAATACAATTTCCTTGCAGCAGAGAATCAAACTGCTAAAAGAAAAGCTTCCAGGACTTGTTTCCAAGTCTCCAGGAAAGGCTGATGACTATCAAGAAAATGTCTTGTTTTCTTTATGACTTCTCTTTCTGCTTTGGGATCAAAACTTGATTTCAAAGTGCATCTACGAAGTTATATCTGACATCCCAGTGAAATACCTGGGAGGGCCCTTCAATGTCAATGAATTGCATGCGAGACCTAACAAGTGCTCAAGTGCTGTGTGTCTTGTTTTGATCAAGCTGTACAATGAATTGTACATTGATTTAGCAACTGAAGTAGGACTTGTGTGATTAATTACGGAAATTTTTCTGAAGTGTCCAAAGTCAAATGTTGCTATACTAAATCAGTAATACCTCTCTGGTAATTCAGTGTTTTTATTTTTTTTTCTTTTCAGATATATGGAGACGAAGGCAGATTTCACACTTTGAAAGTAGAAAACTTTTGTTATAACAACTTTTCTCAGTAAAAGTGATTGCCTTTGGAAGGTGCGATATTCATGTGTCTCTCCACAGATTAATTCTCTTGGATCTTATCAGCAGTGGCAAAAGAAAATGGAATTTCTGTCTCCTTTACTGTAATGTAGGCATGCCTAAGCATTGCAACCACTATTTTTTCTAGCCCTTTAAGGATAAATTATCAAGTGGTAAGGAAATACTAACCTCGTTTGCATTAGATTTAGTTCAGTACTGGTATTTCTAGTAGGTGAAAAATAGTCTCTTGTACTGAGATTTTTTGGGGAGTGAATATCTTACAATATACAAATTTGTAACCCAGAGAAAGGTAAATGCAGTTTTCATTTCTTCTTTCTCTACTGTGATAGCTAAGACACCAAAAATATTTCATCCTTGCATGTGACTTTTTTTTCTATATATTGCTCTGCTTATGTTCATCATCCAACTAGGGAAAGAAAATCTAGCCTGTTATTAACTATTCATGGAATTCACAGTGAAATCTAATGTAATTGTGGTGCTGCTGGGCTGCTTGCTCTCAGGGAGTGGCTTACTGCTACCCTTTCCAGACCCAGACCTCCAGCTGACACTGCAGCCAGCCTGCAATTGACCATAAGCAGGTGTTCTGAGAAACCCAGAGCAAGTCGATAAACAACTGGAATTGAACCTAGACGCTGAAGAAATAGATAGCTCAGGGTAGTGCTGCAGCAGTGGTGTCTGAGCACAGAAACCCAATTCCTCTTTGTAATGGATGACCAGAGGGGAAGTAAAATGGATGCTGAGCAAAGTAGGAAAAGAACAAAAAGTTCTCCAGAGACTTGGATGTCAAATGAATGTGTAAGGGAACGCTTACAATACATCTTGTTTAACTGGAATTAAACTTATCTTTAAGGACATTCCCTTCCTTGCACTCTCCTAAGAATGACTGATTATCTTTATTTAGTATAATATTATAAGATATCTAAATATCTTAAACCAGCTATTAATTAATTGCAGAAGTATACTGTAAGTAGCTTTTAATGAATGCTACTTATATAGATAAATATTTGAATACTCAATATATCGATTGAAAGTTTAGGGAGGAGAGCTCAAGCCAAAGAGCAAGGCCAGTCAATGTTTCTTTAATTATAATTTTGGAGGCATTCATACCACTTGTTTTTAAAAAGTGAGGTGACTTGTTCCAGTGATGAATCTAGTCACACTGGCCTACTGTATGCTCACCTCTGTAAGTATCTTAAGAGTTAGGCTTGCCTGAACTGAGTTTTCTTTGTAGTTTTCCTCTAGAGATTAAAGTGCCCTGCATAGTAAGAATCAATATACGACATCTTTCATGGGAACTGCGCTTGATAGAATATTTATTAGAAATTAGTGACTGGAGTAGTAGAAATCTGTCCTTCACAGCTGAAGTTGAGCAAATGACTGTGCGAATAGACTGCAAATGCTTTAGGAATCATGCCAACAAAACACTGCCCCATGACCCACAGCCTAAAGCCATGAAAAAGGCCTAGTGCACTTGAATATGCAAAAGAGGACAGGTATTTGGAGGTGGAAAATGGTTTTGCCACTTCAGCTTGTACCAATTGTGCCACAAAAAGCTTCTGGGTCTGGTTTTGGACCTCATAATTTTAAAAAGGACTGAAGGAATTCCATGCATCTCACCTGTGGTCCAAAAGTTCTCTAACAATGGAAAACACAGAAATTTAAATCTCATTAATTTGTCCAGAAGAGACCAACATAAGCTTTTATGTGATGGCATGCATGCCATTCTGAAGAGAAAATAGTCTCTGCTAGTGAGAATTATAATGTGCTAGAAAAAGGCACTGTAAGAACTAGCACCTAGAAGTTAAACCTGCAGATTCAACCAAAAGGAAGGCACATAGGTGCTCAGCATGCACTGGAAGAGACTGCTGAAAGAAGTGCTGAATTTTTCATTTCTTGGAGCTTTCATATCAAAACTGACTGCCTGTCTCGAATTGCCTGAGTTGAAATCACATCCTTGTGTTCAATAAAGGCATGCCTGGATGTAAGGTTTGATCAAGGATCTCCTACTAAATAACCTAGTGGTCCTTGTTGACTTTAAAATCAGGCAATCTATTTCTTCTACAGGCTGAGGGGAGAAGAAAGAGATAAAGATTATTTCCATATTTTCATTTTGGGAAGGTGCTCAGAGAAGTGTGATGCTGTGGTATATATACAGATAGATAGATGAGAATTGATGACTTCTTACCTTGATAAGAAAATTCTCATACTTGCAATATGATTAAAGAAACATCAAAATAAAACAGATTAATTTTTCCTTTAATTAGCACAGTTTCTACAGCTGTTGGGAAAATTATATCTTCTTTAATATGCCAAATTTCATATTATAACCAACAGATAACAAGGGAATAAGGGTAATTGGAATTAAATTTATACAGTGGAGAATTCTCCAGTTTAATGTTGTCTAAATGGGTTTTAACATATTGAAACTGCCAGAAACTCACATGTGAATAAAAGCTGTTAAAGAAAAAGAAGAGGAAAGAAAAGTAGGATATCAAATAACTACAGTCCCAGAAAACTTTTGAAGTAAAATAGTGCAATGCAACTGGCAGCTCCCATGAAGTTCCACTACCACTGATCAGTGCTCAGTTAACATAAGTTAAGTGCCAACACTGATAAGGAATAGATAAGTCTCACAAAACATGATTCTCCTGGGTGACAGGTTATTTTCCTCCATGACACTAATCCTTTATTTCTTGCAAGATGAGAAACTTCAGAGGAAGCTCGGAGGAGTGGCAGGAACAGCAATTCTCTCAGAGAACAACCTATTTTGACGCTGGTATTTGTTTCAGGTCAGCACCAGCCATATTCAGAGCTCCCTGCTGTGCAAAACTCTCCCACTGAAGCATGGAAAGTGACCTTACACAGTTGGTCTTACAGCTGAAATCACCAAGATACAGGGTGGGCAGTGAAGGGACCAGAAGCTGATGCGACTTGCTTGAATACCCAAGTAGAACTGAATTCAATCCTGGGACTCTGGGATTCTGAGCACAGTGTTGTTTGCTGTCCCTGACTGTGAGAACTGGGATGTGAATTACCATTAAGTCTAAGGCAAATCCCAAGAGCACAGCCTCTGCTATTCTGCAGCATCTTCCTGCTGAGGCACCTGGGGTGTCCTCAGACAGCCAGCCAGCCACTTACTACATGGGAAAAAAACTTGTCGTGATCTAGTCTTTTCCAGTTTTTATTGCTGAAGAAAGGGTTATCTTGAGTTCAGACAAATCTTGGGCAAAATTCTAGCTGCATGAATATCAATGGGAAATTTTCTGTTGACTTTGGTGGGAGCAGGGTTTTGCCTCTCAGGCTTATGAATCAGAAACAATGCAAAGATAGCTTTGAAAGTGTGGCTTTTTACTGGCATCAGTAGGAAAGTAGCCTTTTCCTGGGCCATCCAAGATATTAACTCTTAAGGTTTGGCCAAAATATGTGGACAAATGTAGGCTTATCTGTATAGACATCAATGGTGGGCATGTCTGCATTATTACCATTTTATTTTCTTTCTCAGGTGTAAGAAACAAATTTCTAAGCAAATCTTCTGATTGCCCCTCCTTTCATGCATTTGTAATCAATTGTAGAGTGATTTGGAGCACATGAACTAAATTCCTTATGGGTGAAACAAAACCAAAAGATGGGCATGGGGAGAGCCCTGAATGTGCTCTAAGTACTAATAGATACTCAGTCCATGGGGCTAGAAGAGAATTACTCCAAAATAGACCATGGTCAGAGTGTTTGTGGGTGCTGCTCTGCATCATCAAAACTTTTGCTCTGCAGATTTGGTCCTGTTGTACCACATTCCTTACTAATATAAGCACAAATATATTTTCATCAGTTATATGCCCAGGTTAGCACTATATTGAAACTGGCCTTTACACACCTTCTGTCTGAACAAGACCTAAAAAATTTAAACTAGTGCCCACCATAGAAGTCTTGTACCTGAGACAATGTTTGAGCTATATCTGGATGAATAACAAAGAATTACTTTAATTCATGTTGCAGCCCGCGTTGATTCCATAGATCTTCTGGATATCCAAAACTCAGATGCTCTCTAAGTTAGGGCTCCCATAGTTCTTTAAATCACGTGATCCCAAATCATTGGAATTATTTATATAGTCAGAGCAGAATGATTACAAGGTCTTGCTTTTTTTTCTCCAGGCCAAGACAAACAAATGAGAGCCTTGCCTTAATGTGGGTGGGTGTCAGGTACATAGGGAACTGCTAGTGCCTGGTTATGCCCACACTGTGCAGAACACAAGAGGCTCATCATCTCTGTAGGCTGGCCCAAGGCAAAACTGTCATGGATTATCAGAAGAAAAATTCAGCTGATATTATATCATGGTATAACCTGAGGCAGTAATGGAAGGAACTTCATTTTTATGTGCTTTCATTTGAATCTTGGCTTCCGTAAGAATGCACTGAAAACAGATGTTACCCTGTCATCAGATCATGACTGAGATTTTCCCAACCCAACACCTTGCTCCGTACATTGCAGGAAAATAGAGTTTTTGTGCTATTAGCTTCAGTATTTACAATTCTATTACAAACACAGAAAGCTAAGAAGGAAATAAGTTCACTGTATAGATAGCAACCCCTATGTGGGAATAATATAGATATTCAATACTTAGCTAAAGTATATAATGATGGCTGTATCAATCTGGACTGCTAGTTCCTATGTCCATTTCATCTCTAGTTTACAGTCAATAAGATTTCTGAATGGCACAAAAGTGTTCCACTTAAGTGACATGATTTCTAGGAAGCTGTCAGATACCAAGGAAAAGAGACAACACTGCCTGGAAGGACCAGAGCTCATTCTCAAGAGAGTAGGTGAAAAGATGATTTTATGACATTGTATTCTGACACCGTGTGAATCAGTTTTAATGAAGGATATACTTGCTTTATTTTGCTGTGATGAATCTAAAAATATTTAATGCCCTAGGCCTGAAGGAAAAAAGGTGTTTTTTTAATGGAGTAAAAAGGTGCTATATCTTTTTATTGAACATGAATTTGAGAACTAAAACTAGATAAAAATACTTTTGTTCCCATATTTTTCCCACAGAAACTGAATAAAAGCAAGACTGTCTACTTCATCTTTCTATGACTAGCTGGGATCTGCCTATAAATTCCTATTGCACATGGTATTTCACTTAGATTTTTCAAGCAGGAAAAGATTCCATTTCCTAAGTCATCCCAGCTTCCAAAGAACCAGATAAATTTTTTTTTTAGAATTATGAGCTAATTAAAATCATCTAACAGTAATATAATTTAAAGGTCACTTATATACAATATGAAAAAAAATGTCCAGGAGTCTTTTTAATCCACTTGTGAAGTGCAACTGTTTCTGCAGTGAGACATAACAAGCATCTAATAGTAAAAATACATGATAGTTTGAGATGGCAGGTGAATGAAACTTCTCCTGTCACAACTGTGTCATGATATAAGTAGAAAAAAATGCAATTATGCAGTTGGAATTTGAGAGGGACATTAGAATTAACAAAATTGTTTCTCTAAAAAATGGGAGAATTTACATGTTAGTGAGGAAACTAAAAATACCTTAAAGAGACTTGCTACATGTGGACTTTGCTTTTGCTACCATTGAAATAAACTAACTTTTCTCACCAGGAAGAAAGTGTGGTTAATCACCACTGCAAAAATTCCCTCCTAACACCTTCATTTCTAATTTTGTCTTTCTAATATCACCCTATGGGTTCTGCAATCATATTCTCATGGATATTTATGCATTTCTCTCAAGTAAAAACAAGCCAACATGACACACTACCTGTTCTTTCTGGTGGTAATACTGGCTGATGCCTTTATTATCCACAGTGGACTATTTCTAAATTTTGAACACTTCTGAAAGTAAATAGACTAAACTGATTATGTCTATTCATTTAATGTGGTATGTGGTTTCTTTGGTGTTTGGTCATGCTTTTTAAAATGTAATGATAACTGATAAGATCATCTCCATCCTTTTGTTCTTTCCACATCTGTTTGAACAATTTTGCTTAACTTATGCAACAAGTTTGGGATTTTTTTTGTTTTTTTCTTAGTTGGGCTGTTTTCTTCCCTGGCTTTGCATTTGGTTCAAATTATGATTAATTCAATTCTCATTACAATCATTGTCATAATCATGATTATTTGCTGAAATGAAGAACAACCAAGTGGTCCCAGAAGATTACACACTCCATTACCCCAAAAAAACTATAATGTAGCACCATGGCTAGGAACAAATAGAAAGATGAATTCTACCATGCTGCCAGTGTGATAAGAAGCCTCCTTAGTCTCATAGCTATGATTCCTTTTTCTGCAAATATCAAAGAATAACATACAAGTTGAGCGCTATTTGAAAACAGCTCTTCCTTCAAACGTAATCCACAGGTATGGCTCTCTAAGTACCTGATTCCACTATAAGCATCATATGTATGAATGGAAAAGCTGTTTATTAAGCTTTTACAGTCCTTAATGTTAATTACTGCAATTAATGACTGGAACTGCAGTTAGAGTTCAACTAAGGGTTTTCTAAACTAATAATGGGGCCTCATGAATATTGCTCATGACTGTCTACTGGGAATTATTTAGCAGCTATGAGACTTATTATGTACAGGACCTCAGTCTGAACTTTCATGACTCCTCTTCAGATAAATTAGTGATGTCCTGCAAACTCATAGGACCACATCTTCCACTGGTTTTTTTTGGAAGAAAGACAATTTTAAAGCTAACTTTACGCCCAACAAAATCAAAATCAAGACTTATAACACTGAACGCATCACATAAAAATCTTCTAGATGAGAAAATTTGCTTTACTTTTCACTCTGTAATGCAGAATCCCACTTGGAGGACAAAGACTACCCTGACACTAGAACCAAGCTTCAAGAACAAAACTGCTAAACTCTTTCAGGTCACTACAGCCTTAGAGAAGTTTCACAACAATAAGGTAAATTATGCCTCATCCTTTCAGCTAATAATGTTCCTATAAATTTGACTTTATGAGCATTCCTACCATAAAACTGCATTTGTTCTTAGAAGATCTGTGTCTGGTCCACACTACCATAGCACAAACCTCTCAAATGCATGTCTGCAAAAGATTGTGTACATACTTGTCTCCAGGCTTGTCAGTGGATTCTTGCCTTTGAATTACTTGATCTGTCAAAGCTAAGCCTGTGCTCAGAAGCCTGTGTCTGCAGGTCCCTAAACAAGCAAGAAACTTGCCAAGGGCTCTTTGGCCATTTCCTGAATTCTCTTTGAAAACAGGACCCAGTCAATTTGATGTACTCCTGCCCTGCTCACAGCTCCCCATGAAAGTGGCTCAAACTAGTACTCAGCTCATGTTTTTCGTAAGGAGACTCTCTTCTACTGTACCTCCAGAAATGCCTGCCATATGAGCACAATTTGGTGTGCTGAGCACATAGGTTTTAAGGCAGCTTTTTGGCCAGACTACAGTAATGATGAACACAGGCTTCCTCAAATTGGTCTCCTCACACCAGACATTCTTCCAATGATAAACTCCTAACAATGTTTTTTTACAAAACATTGCATTCACAAAAAGTCACCTTCACTTATTTGACCTAATATTTTATTTACTGTAAGCTTTCAGCCTAGTATCCATACAAGAACTGAAATAAAACCCCAGCATGCCTATCACACAAGGGTACCAATGTTTTAAAACAGCTCATGAGTTTTTGAATTTTAATGAAATCTGAAATCTCATGGAGTTTTTTCATAATTGTATCCTCAAAAATTATTTCAGTGTCACCAGTATGATTTTCTTAGTAGCCACTGTTTTATCTGCTTTGTATTCTCTTATGAAAGTGGAAGAAGTCATGAGGTGGAAATAATCTATTTCATAAGTTCTCAAGTAAAATCCAAAAGGGTCCGTACATGTCCATCCAAAATTTTGATATTTGAATTCAAAATTATGTATTTATTTATTCAAATGATATTTTTGGAAAGTCTGGAAGATGTAGTGCTGTAAACAAGCTTTAAATGCAATGTATACATACAGTGAGGTTTACATGGTGGAATGTGACCCGCACTTAACTCTGCACAATGGACACATATCTAAGGTGGACACTTTGCCCAGGGTGGCTTTTGTGTTCCTGAGTTTTAGTGAGCAGTTGCTTTCAATAACTGAAGTGAGGACTGCTCATAGATGCCTGATCCAAGTGTAACAGGGAGAGTCTATCCAGAGTAGGTCCTGGCTGAGTGAAATGCTGACACTGAGCTGATGTGACAAACCAAGAACTTTTCTCCCATTTCTGTATGTTTATTGGCACTGAGCTGTGACATGTGGTAAGTCATGCCAGGTGAAGAATGCAGAGATTTCCCAGATGTGGGGACAAGGAGATAGAACAGATGTGTCACATTTGTTGCCTGTAATGCATCTATAAATGCACTAGCTACCTCCTCGCAATTCTGTACCAGAATTACATAAATAAAAAAAACTGCATCAAAATAAAGCAGAAAGAAAATGGTAATTTAATCTAAGAACAAGTGAATGGGCCCCAGGGCTTAAAAAGATAAGTTGTTTAAATTAGCACAACAAATTTCCAATGAATTTACCATACACTGATAATTCACTCATCATGTATTTAGTATTCTACTTGTTCATTCTTCTTTTTGTTGTTGTTTTCTTTTTTTTTAATAGGAGTGGTGCTTAATGGGCTACAATGAGGATCAGGAGATCTAAACTAAAGCTCTTGCTCTGCTGTGGATTTCCCTCATTACTTTAAAAAGTCTTTTTATTGTTCAGACATCCCTGCATTGAGAGTTACCATTTGGAAATGCCAGTAAGCTTAAGAAGATATTGGAGACAGTCTAGCTATGATAGCACCTGCAGAAGAACTTGTTTAGAGCAAATATATTTGGTATCTTTGAAATGAATGGTTATCTGCAGGATCTCCTATCAGCAGCATTCATCAAGATTTTTGTAGTAAATACAAAAGATGTATTGTTAGCTGGAGAAGGGTAAAGAAAAAGAATAGTGTGTTGATTACACCAGGCAGTGACCCAGGATAAACACTTGATATTATTTTGAGCACTATGAAAGAAAGGATGGGTTTCTGGGACCATTTGGGTTGGTTCACTTGTTTTTCTGTGTACAGAATCAGCATTTCCTACACCAAGATGGAACCTACAAATTTTCTGCTGTTCAAAGACAGGAAAGGACATTGATCTTGACATTCAGGCTACTTATAAATATGCAAATGTAGATGTCTAATTCTACCTGCTTCTTTAATTTTATGGGATAAGGTTATAGACTTCCCATACTGAGACAGAGCTCTGACTGTAAGTAGGAAGATGCATGAATGACACTCTTGGCTAAATGTTCAGGAAAAGTGGAAGGTGAGATGGGGGCACACAGGAATAGGATCTCTTCAATGGCACTAAATCCAATGCAACAGCTATAGCTTACACAGTCCTGAATTTCCTATCTGTCAGTAATGCTGACTATCTTTTAATACCAGAGCCAGATGCACTGTAGCTTTTTAAACAGGTAAAAACAGTATGAAAAGCAGATACAGAGTACAGTGTACAAAGTAATGCCCAGCATGCACTAAATACTGAGGAGACAAGTTGAAAAACAATTATATTCAAATAGCATGCACAAAGCTTCTCTGTTCTCACTTGCCAGCAACAAGTCCGTTTAAATAACAACATCTCAAAGCACAAAAGGAAAGCAAAGCCTCATGAAAGTCTCTTTCAGGGACGACTGCATCACCCCAATCCTTTTACTTTGCCTCTTCAAGGAACTCTTTTTCCCTGATGTGAAGATGAAGAATTAATCATCCTGTTACATAAAATGCATACTCCATGGGGAAGATGCATAAAGCGCGCAATTTTTGTAGAGTAAGGTCACCCTCAGGGGGTGAGAGCACAAGGAAAAGTGCTCACTGAGTAATTACTATTTCAGAATGCTCTGGAGAATTGCAGGCTTGATACCATCTTAAAGAGCCTATGATTTTCAATTAACCCTTTGCTCCTTTAGATTGGTAATTACCTCAGTATATGTTGGGGAGCAGAGGAATTGGAAATGGTTTCATTTGCCTGGTGGTCAATGTCTGCCACAGGTGTGAAACCCAGGCAGGGGTTTCTGAATTGGCTGACAAGAGCAGGAGATTCTCAGATCTTGAGGAAGACCTCTACTGCAAGGTTGGGAAGAGACAAGTAGAGAGCAAACTTCAAGCTTATATCTTCTTATCTGTCTCTAGCTAGGTCTGAAAATGCCTATCAGTGTCCTGCTGACCAGATGATGTTGACAGGCTGAAACCAGTGCTGGATTGCACTGAGGTTTAGGAGACAGGAGCCAATGTTATGTAAATTTAGTACATGCTAAGGCAGCAGGTACCATCAAGGAAACTAAGATATGATGAGTAAAAATAAAAGGCGAGAAGATTTTTGAGTTAAGAAAGGGGATGGAAAAGAGGATATTCTAAGGTGTATCGGGTTATAAAGGCTTCACTGTGTTTTAATTACTGCAAACTAAATCTCTGCAGTAGCTTATTAGACACATACTATAGTTTTAATTAAGTAATTAGGGAGTTTGATGAAGAATACAAGGATTTTAGCATTTAAAGTATTCTGGAGAGTGTATAGGCAGGGGAGTCTTTTTTCTCAGGTGTCTCCATACTATATAATGATTAACCTTGAGTGAAATGTTACAGGAAGCACTGAGAGCTTTTATTCATGAGTCACAAGCATAAAACTTGACCCAAAAGATCTTTGAAAAAACTCTGCAAGGAGAGAACTTTGTCAGCGTGAAGCCTGTAGCACTTAGGTCAAAATGTGCATTCAGGTGTCAGGTAAGGTGTGGCAAAACAACATTTATCTCTTAAAAGGACAGACTTAATGAGAAATATCCACAGGAATAGGCAGAACTTCTGTGTTACAATGTGTTGAAGAGATAATGCAGTTGCATTTAGGCTATGTGTGACATAAGTTTCAGATTTCTCACTGAAAGGTCTTGAAAGAAAAAATATAGTATGAGAAAATGAATACAGCTATCCTTATAGCTGTTATACTCCCACTATTCACTGTGTAAACTTATGGCCTCCTGAGTGTAATGTCATGGGATTTTCATAGAAAGGACAAACACAACCCTATGGGAAAGATACATCATGCTTGTTCTCTCTTGAGACAGCAATTGGATTTGTCATGGAGATGGGAAACCCAACTGGTTAGTACCAGTGCAAAATGTGCCCCTAGAAGTCTTAAGGTAACTGCATGAGAGCTGATAACATTGTTCATTTGGGAGAGTCCTTCAGCTTTTTGAGGTATAAAGAGTAATTCCATCCTAAATAACATTAACTACCTAAAATCTCTTCAAAAGTGTATCTACTCAAACATATGAATACCGAATAAGCAATATAAACTCTGTGCTGGTAGCATGCATTTGGTAGCAATCTAGTTTGTTATTAATGAATCAGTATATTTTGCTCAGTGGGGCACAAAGACACATTTAATCTTGAAATATCATTAGCGTTGTGTTATTTTGTGGCACATTTCACCTCAAAGATTACTGCATTCCTTCATTTTGAGTAGAAGGTCTAATCCATCAGTTAGTGCCATCTCATTATAGTTCCATCAGAGGCACCTAATGACTGTGGATACCTAATACAAGTTTGTAGGTGATTTCAGAATGTGACTCAATGCACTTGGGAGGCATGAACAGCTCTCTTATATCTGAGAAAACTAGGAAGAAAGGGAGAAAGAAAGAGGAGCTAAAATAAAGGGAACTATTAGAAAGAGTAACTCTCTGGCTGCTGGAAATGAGTATTTAAAAATGACAATGTATACTTCCATAATTAAATATTTAGATAATCCTTTATAAAGGAATGTGTATTTTCTCTTACAAGTATGAAACTACATCGAAATTATAATTATGTTTATTTATATCTATCTCTATATTACCAATTTTATCTCCAGATCCATGTTGATATAGTCTATATACACAAACACGTTGATAAAAATGTGCACATTCTTAGAATGTGTAACTACATAAGAATTGCATTTTTTCATCACTAAATACAGCCAGTTCTATGCTGGAATTAATTTTCTATTGTAGCTGGCCAAAAAGTATTCAGAAGAAGAGGAATTGACTGTGGAGTCAAAGAAAAGGCAGAATGTTATATACCGAAATAAGATAGACTGCTATGGTCAAAGTACTGCAGAAATGTCACTGTAGTTACAAATAGCCTGACACAGTCGAGTTTCTTACTTTCATTAGAGATTACAATTCTGTGAGAGTAAAATTTATCTCTGTAGTGCAGATTTTGCTGGTTGGTCTAGGCTGGATCCTAAATCAAAATAAAACAAGCAGAATTGCTTGGAGGGTGGTAATCACCTTTGTTTTGCACTTAGAAGTGACCCCCACATCCAGCTGGTTTGCAGGGGGAGGGGGGTCTGGTTGGTTGTTTATTTATTCTTTCTGGTTGAAGTCTCCTGACAACATACACCATCTAAGGATCTCCATCTAAATTTCAGGAACTATTATCACTCCTCTATCACAGTATAAATATGTCTGAATTCTGCTACAAACTCTGTCATTTGAGACCAGAGAAAATTACTCAGAAAACCTACAGAATCTCCATCTGTGGAAGTTCGCAAGTTTGCTCAGCTAAGAAAGGGTACAGCCATTCTGCTCTCAGGCTGGTAAGAGACCTGCTCAGAGCAGAAAAATGGTCTTGAGACACCCAGAGGGGTCTCTTACAAACACAGTTTCTATGATTCTATAAATATGTTTGACTTGTGCTACAAACACTCCAAGTACTGGGAAAAAAACACTCCAAACTTGTTAAAATATTATAATAATTTCAGCTGGGGAATTCTGAATGTTTTCAATTTCTTGTTAATTTATTCCTGAGCTCTGAAATGTTTGAAAACCATGAAAATAAATGTCTGACTCACAGAAGATATTTTCTATGAAAATCTACCAATTTTATAAATGATTTCTTTGAAACTAGGAATTCTAGACCAAAATGAAAGTAATGGCTGTCATAATTTGGAATGAATGCCAGTACTATGCCAGATTGCACCATAAGTGAATAAACAGGGGATGATGGCAACAGAGCAACAGTATAATTAACTCAGTTTAGCATTTTCAGGGCTTTGCATCAGTAGCTCTAGCAGGGAACAGACAGCTTTGCTTTTTGGCCACATCAGTATGCAACCAGCACTGAAGAGATCAGCAATAACCAGTGAGCTGAAAAAAATAGTTTTCCATGCACACATCTGTTAATCTGAGGCAGAAGGTATTTGGCTTCATACCTCCAGAGTTTGTTGTGAGCTCCTGGTAGCTTTCAGTGGAGAACAGCCCCCCTTCCCATTACCTTTGTTCTGCAGCATTAACCTGCAGCAATTGTTTAGAAAATAGATGTGAATATCTTAGTCTTGGAAAGAGCTAAAAGAACATCGATCTAAGGCTTTATTCAAGCCTTTGGATATGCAACACTTCTTCTCAGTAAGAATGTCCTGAAAACAGAGCTAAGGACATTTCCAAAGATTGCTTTTATATGATCCAAACATTGACTTTGTTACAAACTCACACACAGCCTAGAGCAACAATGTTAATGTTTGAGGGCTTTTTTAACAAAGAAGCTTATTGTAAAAAATGTGGGAAAATAAATTTGTAAGTGGGATTTCAATCTGCTTTATTCTGTCCTGTAATTGTTAGAACCTTTATTGTTTGGTAAATGTATTTTAAAAAAAGACAAAAAAAAAAGTGCATTGAGGTTAATGGGATGTTTCCCCAAGTAGAAAGTCAGAATGGACACCTGAGAGCTTTATCTCTAAACGTGTTGGTGTAACTGAGGCTCCTCAGGGTAGGATTTCAGATGCCTTAACTGACAAGATGTGTAGTAATACTCGTGTGCTATTCCACAAGAAATTTAGCTTTGTAACTATGACTACTTACTGTTGTAGATAACTGGAGGAAGAAAGAATCCATTTTTATGCAAAAGTGGAGAAACATGGCTTATTTTAATGAATTTGGAGCAACTAGAGAACTCACCCAGCTTGCTGTAGCCGCTGTAGTCTACCATGTTCATAATGCACTGTACCACAGCAAATTAGCTCCTAACTCCCTCAAATCTGAGCTCAGTATTATTTGACTGACCACATTTCATTTGCTGCAAAATCCTTCTATTTGTTTTGGTGGTTTTTTTTTTTAAGAAATGGAACTTTGAATGATACTTTGTTGGCAGCTATATTTGTCTCCCAGGGCCATGAGTTGCATGGGTGTAAGCGAGGGCAGAGCTTGGCTCTAAATGACTGAAATGCTATGCTCCCCTGGCTGTGAGATGCCGAGGCAGTTTATAAAAATAACACAGAACATTAAAGCTTCATAACTAGCAGAAAGAAGGGTTGGAGTGACCTAATGTGCCTCCTGCTTCCCAGGGGCCTGCAGAAAGGTTTCTGTGCCTTCAGGTGGTCTTGCTGAGCTGGACAACCCAGACCAGCTCCAAGGTGTGGGTGCGTGGCTGGGGAGTGCCACATTCAGGAGCCAGCAGCACTCCCTCACTGACCAAACGGGCCGGGCTGACACTGCATGGAAAAGGGTGGCATGGACCATGAGGGTGGGTGCAGGGCTGCTGCTGGTGGGGGGTCCCAGTCTTTGCTCACCATCTTTCCAGAGTTGTCTCCATGCTCACTGCAGTTTTCCTGCAATGTTACAAGCAGATGAATCTTCTACATTTTGAATGAGTTATAGCTTCCGTGCTATATTGTCATGGTAGCGATGAGATAACCTCCCTGGGCAGTTCAGTCTGTACAAATGTGCTCACTGCCTCATAGAGCATTTCTGTTTTCAATCATGATACCTTTGGATGTTTCAGAATGTGTGATTTTTAGGTAAACTGAAAATGGAAAAAAATACAAGTTAGGTTCAATATAGAAGAGAGGCAGTTTAATGAGAGAGAAAAGCTAACACTGCAGTTCTTAAAGCACAGGGGAAATTTCAGCATGGAGAACCAGAAATGGGATTTCAGCCTTTGTTTTTAATACGTGTTGCATCTAACAATTCCATTTGTTCCACTGTTCTTCAGGGCCAGAACTAAGCAAATAGTTTGCAATAAATAATTTAGCCTTTGAATTTAACCTTCATTCCTGCTCATGGAGTCACAATGTGCTGGTTGCAGTGGTTTCAAACTTATTTGCAACTCAAGATCATGCAACTTTTAGGGGTGAAGGGAAGTTGGAGATATTTTTTTATTGTGATGTGCCAGTGTGATATGACACTCCCAATTGATCACACGGTACTGCTTATCTTCTGTGATCTGATGGTTGCAGTTGGATGGTGAGGAGGGAAAGTGAAAGCTGTCATTTTTAAATGAAACATGAATTTTGCCTTTTGAAAAGATTAACATCTTGATGCTTTTTGAGTAGGAAGGTTGACATGGAGTTACTACAAGAAACAGACAAGTCTATTTCTGACTGAGTCAGTAATTCTAAATACTTGGTCGAGGGTTGCATCTAAAGGGGACACTTGGAAACAGGGCGCCCTAAGATGTCTTCCAGAATAAATTTCACGTTTTGCATTGCATTGTGAAATGGGCTTTTATGTCAGTGAGGAAAGTAAAGGATTCCTTGATGCCTCTACTACAAAACAGAGGCCAAAAACAGGTCACTTTGGGTTGTGTTTTTTATCAGCCTTCCATTCCTAGCTCTGGTAAAACATATGTCTATGATTTCAACCCAAGAGATTGTTGGCTTTGCGTCAGACAGGGCCATTTCTTTTGCAATGAGGAGTCACAAAAATTCGGCTAAGAAAATGCCACAAAAGAGTTTCTCATACTGCAGCTCAAGGCATGCAGAATAAGCTGAGAGGATTACTGCTGAGCTCCTTTTCCAAGGAGAGAGAGAGAAGACCAAGTTGTACATATCTGCCATCATAAAATACTACTATGGCAACAACTCACTGTTTATCTGCTTAGTGTCCATTTGTAAGGAAAAAAAAGAGCACAAATATGAGAAACCAAATTATATTTTATCTGCTGTTCTTTTGGTGGGTAATTTTATGTCTCAAATAAATATGTAAGTTTTCAGAATTAAAAGGGGTAGCTTTGGCACTGCCAGAGTGTTCAGTCTTTCTCTGGGTGATTATGTTGGAAAAAATAAAGCCTCACAAGTCACCTTGCTGGAAAACTAGAAGGTTTTGAAAGATCTCAATAGTGCAGAGAAAGCTCACGCATCTTCCTTTCTGTTTGGAGATGGGAATCAACAATATTTAGAATGGGTTTGGCAGAGTTCACTAGAGAAAAAAAAATTAAATTCTATATGCAAATGGAAAAAAGCACTAGAGTAAAACAGTAATAAATTGGTATAAATCCAAAAAACAGTGAGAGGGATAACACAGATTTTAATTGATCTCTCAGCTTGTAAAAAAAAAGCAATTTTTTTTTTATAAGTACACGTGAAGTGCTTAAGAATTCAGATAGGTTTCTTACAGACATCCATAAGCAATTTCCCTTTAGCCGCAGTGACAGATAAGTATCACAATTTTCTGGACAGTGAGGATTGAAATCACAGAAAGGGGTCTTCATAGTCTTTTAATTTTAGAAATCGGAACTCAACTGACAAAAAATATTAAAAATTCCATTGTTTTTAAAACAGAGATGAAATACCTAGACACTAAAAAAAGATTGAATCCTTTTTAAAAGGTATTAAAACAACACTTATATGACAAAAATATTTTCCTGTTTTTCTATCTTTATGTCCTTTAGATTTTCCTTTTGAAAAAAGATGAGATCTCTTTTATTACTTGCTATCTTAAGTTTTCTCTCTTCATTTATATCCATCCTTGACAACAACATGCAATTCATTTTCTAGCAAAATTGGACAATAGGAAAAAGTAGAATGAAAAACGTCCTTGCATTTAAATGCAGAGATACTGGCATATGCAGGAGTAAATGCCAGGCGCTATGCACAATCCAAGGATAATCCTTTTGTGTACTACATGAACTTGTGAAATCATTATCCCAACAATTAACCAGCATGATTAATGGGACAGGGGAAAGAAAGAGAATAGTTGCTGCTGCTATTGAGTTGGTGCAGAATCTAAATGTCCCCTGACTTCATCTATTTTACTGTACATCTTACTGGGGTGTCTTCAATCTTTTAGAAAGAGAGGCTGCCATGAGTCTTGGGCCCAGCTATTTTTGACTGTAGCAAACATTACATTGATGTTGTCATACTGTCCCAGCTACCATTCTCTTTTTCTTCCCAATGAATGCACCAGGGTCTTATTAAATAAATCAAAA